>JACEGR010006485.1:0-60237 GCA_014170235.1 Listronotus bonariensis | reverse complement strand
GGGGGCTAAGGTATTTAATTTCAACTCACGTTTTTAAAGTCGGTGCCCCTGATAACTCCAAAACTACTGCACCGATCCTTTTGAAATTTTAAACACTATTTCTGTACATCATTTACGAGGAAACGCTGTCGAGTTTTTTTAAAGCGCATTGGTTTAAGGGGGGAAAGGTATTCAATTCACAACTCACGTTTTCAAAGTTGGTGCCCCTGATAACTCCAAAACTACTGCACCGATCATTTTGAAATTTTAAACACTATTTCTGTACATCATTTACGAGGTAACGCTGTCGAGTTTTTTTTTTTCATAATTTTGATTTTGCAATAACAAATTAGCCGATTTTTTCCCACAAAATTGTGTTTTTCACTTCAAAGTGTTCTAAAAAGTGAAAAAAATTTGGAAACAAAAAAACTCGACAGCGTTACCTGGGGAAAACTATTATCTAACGAATGAACTTTGATTTTTGATTTCGGATGATCCAGCACCAAGTTATGAGGGGCACCGCAATTCAACTTTTTTCGAGACACGTCCGAACAATTGCTGCCATTGCCGTATTTTTTAATATTTTTTGTAAAAATTTGATGAAACATTCTTCGAATGTCATACTTTAATGTACCATTGGTTGAGTAAATAAATTTTAACTGTGTCGTCAGAAAAAAAATCACGAAAACATGGCTTTTTTTGTACGATTTGACCTAAGCCCCCCTTAAAAAAAAAAGCGTAGTGAGGGCCCAAAAGCTTTTAACCTCTGCAAAACGGTATATAAAGCTACAAAATAAATCATATAAACTGTAAAATAAAAATATAATTTAGCAAACTAACTTGAAACTTTTGTTTAAGGGGTTACATACAGTTAGAATTTTCTAAAAATCGATTTTTCTAAAATTTTATTTTCTTAATGTACAATATTTAAGAGTACACACAGCAAATTTCATATTGTTCTGGTGAATATTTACGAAGTTATACGCAAATTTAAAAAGGCGTTTCAGAGTCCTTTTATGTGCTTTTCAAACTTTAAACGCGTTTTTCTCAAAATGGTGTTTTCAAAGTTGGTGAACAACATTACTCGAAAACGGCTAAACCGATTAGTCTCAAATTTTAACACGAGCTTCTTAAATATATTTTTAGTAATTATTCAAAGATTTTTTTCTCACCGATAAATATTGTTTGTTTTATAAACAATTTAAGGCCGAAATTTTCGTCAAAAATCGATTTTTTTCGAGAAACTGTCATTTTGTCAAAAAACAAATTTGCCTATTCCTTCGATTAATTACTAGATTTAACATGACTTTAACGAAATCTGTGTGGTTTTTTAATTTCAGAGAATTCAGTTCAGAGATATAGTGGTCACCGCAAAACGTCTTTTTGAGGGAGCTCCCGGAGATCAGCTGTAGCTCCTTTTCAAATAAATATTTTTACTAATACTAGGTCTTAAAATACAGTCAAAAGATACAATAATATGTGTTCAAATTTTTAGACCAATACATTTAAAAGTTTTCTCAGAATAAATTGTGAAAAATTTGCTTTTTTCGGCCTTCTAACTGTATATAACCCCTTAAGAGGGAGATACCTGTAAATGCTTAAATTATCATTAATTTTCTTTTTTTTTTCAAATGAAAGAGTGATTAAAGGTATATTTTTAAAAATTGGTACGTAGTTTACTCAAACATTAAATTAATATGAGATTTTTTAAAATTCAAAATGGCGGCTCTACGCCGCTAAACTTTTCTAGAAAAGGTCGAAGAGAGACTTCTATCGGCGGGCACTTTAGCATCGGTTCTACACTGAAAAAAGATATCTTAAAACAAAAGCCTTAGATTTAATTTGAGAGAATTGTGACTTTTATATGTGTTAAAGAAATAGGATCTCAAACAGAAAAAAATATTTTATGGTTTCGTCCATTACTTTGTGACCGTACATTTTAAATTAATAAAATAAAACAAAATATATACTTTGTTCATAGTCACTTTGATTGAATATTTAGCCGTGACAGCTGTTTCGTAGTACAACTACAACAACGTTTGAAAATGTAGTTGTACTACAGAAACAGCTGTCACGGCTAAATATTCAATTAAAGTGACTATGAGCAAAGTATATATTTTGTTTTATTTTATTAAAGAAAAAAATATGTTTTCAGCTTTGCGTACTAAATTCAAAAGAAGGCGCTTTTGTAATAAAAATAACCTTATTTTATTTGGTGACCCCAATGGGGCTACATTAAAGAACGATGTATTCCGTTAAAAACATCGAGCGCTTTCCCACTGAGAGATTCTTTCTTTAAGACAAGATAGTA
The DNA here is from genome assembly GCA_014170235.1 of Listronotus bonariensis. Classification (NCBI taxonomy): domain Eukaryota; kingdom Metazoa; phylum Arthropoda; class Insecta; order Coleoptera; family Curculionidae; genus Listronotus; species Listronotus bonariensis. Next base: position 57,947 of record JACEGR010006485.1, on the reverse strand, counting down.
AATACCACAGACTGGAATAAAATTTAATTCAATTAAGATAATTATATTACATAAACAACTAGTTCTCTAAAGAATTTATGGTTTCGTCCGTTACTTTGTGACCGTACATTTTAAATTAATAAAATAAAACAAAAAATATACTTTGTTTATAGTCACTTTAATTGAATGTTTAGCCGTGACAGCTGTTTCGTAGTACAACAACGTTTGAAAATGTAGTTGTACTACAGAAGCAGCTGTCACGGCTAAACATTCAATTAAATGACTATAAACAAAGTATATTTTGTTTTATTTTATTAACTAGTTCTCTTTTTGATAGTTAAGAGAGGAATTCCTGCTTATCATGTCATTCACCGAGACCTCTCTTCTCCATCGATGATGCCTTTTGCCAAACCTCATAGGACTTATCAAACTGGCAAACTGGCTGTCCGGGGTTCAAGTTGAATAATACGAATAACAAGTGTATCTTATAAAAAAACTTTCGTTGTTCGACGGTAGGATATAATCGTACCGTTGATATCGTACTAAAAGCATAATTCAGTGAATACTTATATTAAAGAAATAGGTTCTTTGACATAAAGGTTAAAGATTTTGGTTTAGGTTCTTAAAATAAGAACCTATTATTTTAAACAAAATTCATTAATATTTTGATGGAAACATTTAATATTTCTTTTGTTTAAAATCTTAAAACTTATATTTAAGATATTAAAGAGCTTAAATCATAAATCTTTAGGTTCTTATTTCTTGATTCTAATACTCTTAAAATAATACTAAGGATATTTTAATTTAAAGAATTTCTTTTACATTAAAGACATAAATTAAAGTAATTTTTCCCCCAGTTTAAGAACAACTATTATTTTAAAGTAAGAAATAAATCTTGGTTTAAAAGCACAACTATTCAAAAAGAATGCATATTTTTAAAACCTTGTATTTGCTTAAAACAAGACATTTTTTTCCGCGTGTAGTGATTTAGAAATCAAAAACTTTTTTTATGGTTATTTATGTTATAATTTGTCGATGAACCTAAAAAAAGTTTAAAAAAATTCGATTAAGTGAGTGCCCGTCAATTTTAAAATAAAGTTTTGAGAAAAACGCGTTTAAGGTTGGAATAGGTACATAAATTTATTAAATATAGTGACTTATCGACTCTGTAATATAAGAAATACTGAAAATATTATTCTAAAATTTTAGTGACGTGTTCTTAAAGGATTATACTATTATATTATAAAAAAATGACCTTTTACAGATATCTTTCCCCTTAAAGGTAAAGATGATAATCTTCAAAATTTTAAACTATTGGTAACACCATTTATACTACCTACTTTTAAAATAAAATGATAATATTAAAAAAAAAAATGCTGTACAGCTATTATAAAAGGGGAAATTTAAAATTGTCTCCCTATTCCTTGGATGGATTGTACAGGGTGGCTTGGGACTAGCTGAAGAAGGACGGTGTCATAGATATGTTTATTTTGTAGTCAAAAAAGATAAATCTTGTATTTTTACTTAAAACACGACATACGTAGTATGTACATACAAGTCTCCATGGTGCCAAATCAACTGTTAATTTTTTGTCACACCATTTTGGGGGGAGGAGGGTGGTGCTTAAGCTTCAGTTTAAAATGTATATGTGCGGAAAAACACGAATACTTCTTAAATGCTTTTGATTTTGGCTGTGCTAATCGCCGTCTTGGGGAGCATAAGTCCTCCCCAGCCCAGCCCCTTCTCCCTAATTGGCTTTTGTTAACACATGTAGCGAGCTTGATGTAGGGGCTACCGTACTAGCCTCTTACTGCAGCGAGGTAGCTGTGAAATGCAAAACTGCATGTTTCAGTGGTTAGATAACGTTGACGAAACTGGGTGCAAAATGGGTTAAACATCCAATAACCCGGCACTCACGGTACACTGGTATTTAGGCATAAGACTTCGTCAGATGTCACAAAGATAAAAAAAAAGAAAGATATTGCTTTAAAAATGAAATGTTTTAAGAAAAATAAATGTCGTACAACTAGTAAAAAATGATTCAACTTAGGATTGTATCCCTACTTTTCGGATGTTGACACTGGGTGGCTAAGAATAAGCTGAAAAATGTGTTATAAATTTTGTTTTTTTACAGCGATAATCATAGTCCAAAAATAATAAGAAAATTTGACCTAAACTACGAAGGTTCTGGCTGGGCTACTTAGGAAGTCCTTGGACTTTAAAATCGCCAAGAAAACGAAGTTTCGGGGAGGAAATAAAAACATATTTTGAATCAATTGTTGAAGTTCTAATATTCTTTTTATACACCTCAAGCCAAATCAAAAGGTCCATAGATATGTAAAGCAACAACAAAAAGGGACCGATGCGGCGCACCATGTTTACCTGACGGCATTCTTTGTCTCATCTCTACTTGATAAGTGTTCTACACGCGTTAGACCGTCTTCTTTCCACGCATTGCCTGTAAAACTTTTGATTTGACCGAACGTGTATAGGCACAACTGGGTATGTAAGGTGGCAGCGGACAAAAGATAAAGCTCAATGAAAAAGACATTATAATTCCAGTCATATAATATAATAATATAATTTTTTACAATGATTTCCTACCACTACAATTCCGACAAAACGTTAAACACGTTGAACATGATGTGACGGACGTGATAATCATTATGTATTATAATAGACAAACGTCACTAAGCCTACGGTCACACTTAGGTTAGTTCATTGATTAGTAGATACATTTTTTTTTTAAGAATTGAAAAGTCTGTTTAAATTTTAAATATATTTAGGATTTTTAAAAAATCCAGAATATTTTTCTTTTTTTCTAATGTAGTTACGTACGTGTTCTCTATTATAAATCCTTTTCAAATATTGATCTTGGGTTAACCCGATCTATGAAACCCGTTCAAAAAAGGATCGGACAGTCTCTACCCGTGTTCATAAATTGATCGGATTCTTAACTCGGGTTGTGTTCTGCTGACCCAGGTTAAAGCCAGGGTTAGTCAGGACAGAAGTGTCAAAATCAGCTGTTTAGTTTTTTAGGTTTAAATAACCTATTTAGTGTTAATTACAATAGGAAAAAGTATACAAAACAATAAATTAATAGTTATTGAATATTTGAAGCTCTAATATTGTGAAAATCTTTAAAAATAACTGCACGACCAAAACAAAGCAAACGGGTTATGTTTTGTTTTGACACGAAGCCAAATGTATCATATGTGTGCAGAAGATAACAAAAATCCCGGTAAATCCTAAAAACAGCTGATTGGATCGACCTAACCCTTCGGATCAATATTTAAAAATGCCTATACAGAGTGTCCAGAAGCTGAACCGACAAACTTTAAGCTGTGATTCTACAATGAAAAAGAAGAAAAATACTTCATATGAATATATGTCCCAAACGTCTTATTTTTGAAACTACGGGGTGTTAAAATTTTTAAAAAATTATGTTTTTTTACTATAACTTTTATACCAATTAAAATATTTTTTAAAAATTGGAAGATATCTCCTATTTTTGGGAGACATTTTTTGACATAAAAGAAAAAATAGGTTTTTACCAGTGTCGCCCATAAGGGGTTTAAAGCAAATATTTTTAAGAAAAAATGATACGCCACTAAATTCTACTAGAATAAAAATCTTTTTTTTGAATCCCCTTTTAGTTTAGAACCAATTTGATCTCCTGACTTTTTTGTTTAATGAACGGTTTTTGCATAAAAAAATAAAAACCATTTTTTGGCATGGTAAAATCCCTATCTAATTAAAAAATAAATAGCAAAGGTTATTTTTTACTGTAGAATCTGATATTAGCAGTACGAAATGACCATGGCAAAAATGGTTTTTATATTTTTATGCAAAAACCGTTTATCAAACAAAAAAAGTCAAGAGATCAAATTGGTTCTAAACTAAAAGAGGATTCAAAAAATATTTTTATTTTAGAAAAATGCAGTGAAGTACCATTTTTTTCTTAAAAATATTTGGACGACACTGGTAAAAAATATTTTTTTCTTTCATGTCAAAAAATGTCTCATGAGTAGCTTTCCAGTGACGCATATAAAGCGTTCTCGAGTAGCTCAGGAGCATTTCGTTCAACTTTATGGCGTTCCAGTGGCGGAAAGTGTTATGCACCTGAACTACTCCGTTTTTCTTTCCCCTTGCCCCTCATGCACCAGCCCCAGGTTAAGGATGAATTTTTAAAAATATTTGTTTAAAATGGAATTAGATATTAAAAAGAGATTATTATTATAAAGCCAAGAAAGGTTAAAAAAACGAAATTTTAAGATTTCTCAAAGGTACCTTTCTTTCCTTATCTAGGGATGAGTTCCATTGACTAACTTTTTACAGCAGATCAAGAGCTTTAAGTCCTGAAGCGTGACGCACAAAAATTTTCGTCTCTGGAAAGCTACTCAGTCTGACGAAAATACTGTTAACGGCCGCCGATTCTTCAATCTTGAATATCCAGTCTTGCTTGCGACATCAATATAGTCTCGCCTAACAAACACATTTTTTAATGTGGCATTATGTTGATGTCGCATGCAACACTGTGAACCGAAATTGGAGAATAGACCCGCTATGATCTCCTTCTTTTCCTGGCATTTTGTTGGCCATAACTTAAAGTTTTTTCTTTAAATGCAATCGCTTATATACGCTTTTTTATTCTTCTATTAATGATTTTTTGTCATTTGCACAAGGCATTAGAAACTAGATTGAAGATTTTTTCGTTGATTCGAAATCTTGAGAACTTAAGTTCGTCTTGGTGTATAAGTTATACCTTAAATAGAAGTAATGATACGTATTATTACACTTATTTATAAATTAGATAGGTATACACATCGTGCTAACTTGAATCGTTCAAATTTACTTTAAATTTTAAAAAGAATGCGTGTATGTAAATATTTCGGATAGGATGATACATCGTGCTTGCCTTGTTGTTGCTTAAGATTCCTGTCTCCTTTCCACGCAATGGCAAAAATTCCGAATTGAACATTTTAAACGGTCACGATGTGTATATTTTTTAGAAAAGAGGATTTTTGTAAAAAAATCTTTTAAAACACAATTTTTACAAAATTATTGGCCAAAATAGGGGATAATAGATCCAAAAATTTACCATAACAACATATTGAGATTATCAAAACGTAAGAGCAAAAGAGACAGACAAAGAAATGGGGTTTTTATAACTGGAATATTATGTCCCATGTGTTTCTTGGCGAATCATAAATCGTTGCTCTTAACTTTCCTAAGGCTTTTGACCAGGTCTGGCATAATGCATTCTTAAAGTAACATCTTTCCTACGGTCTTTTCCTACAGTTATTGTTTCTCCAGTTTTTTTTTCCATTTCCACTCTTCTGAGTCTCTCTGATTCATGTCTTCTAGAACTCAGTACTGATACCAAATCTATTTGTTTTTTTTTCTATTAACGACTTTCTTTTATCAACAAGTCTTCCCATAGTATTCTTTACTGCAGTATTTAGTTTTCTTAGCTAGTCTCCAGGTTTTTCTTTATAAATGAACCAGAAAAAATTTAGACATCTCTGTCAGAGAACCTTGCCATTGATATTAAATGAGACACGAATTTTTTTTCTTTTAAAAATGTATTACTAAAATGCTTTCCTCTGAGCTACAGCTGCCGTAATTCATGCCCCCCAAAAAATAAAAACAAAAGGTAATAGCAACAACAACAAACTCTGTGTGGTTAATTAACCGAAAATTAATTACGATCATGGGCTCCGGGAGAGGGGTGCAAGGGGGTGCACTTGCACCACCCTGGCTTTTGAATATAATACGCGAACGACAGAAAATGTATGAAAAATATGTTTTCTTAGGTAAAACCAAGTTTTTGCACCTGTCTGGCTTTTTAATAAAATATCCGAAGTTAGGGATGCGACATCGAAGCCAAACATCGATGTTGAACATCGATAGCGACATTGAAAGCTGACCATCGATGGCGACGATACATGGAACAAGTGACTTTTTTTCTTTTTTCTCTTTAAATTTTTAAGCCCCTCTATATGAAACGAGGTTAAAAAAGTACGTTTTGTAAGATGAAGACTTGTTTTGCTTTTTAATTTTTTTCTTCATCTCTAAAATTGTTTGCCCCCCCTGAACGTCATCCTGTCGGCGCCCATGATTATCATTAAAAATAAGTTAATAATATATGCAATCACAGCCTACTATATTTTATTTTTCTTTGATTTTTATTTATAAACAATTGCTTGCCTATATTCAAAGGTAATTTTCTAGACAACCATTTGTCGTATCTCAAAATAATAATGCAAGAAGCCAAATATGTATTTAGGTTTTTGTGACCGACTGGCATAGCTGAAAATAAAAAAAAATAACGCAAACATAATGTTGGTTATCATCAAAATACCCTCCCCCATCAATTCTTCCTATAATTGCTTTTTAGAGTTTAAGAGTTAATGCGAAGATAAAAAGTTAAAAAATAGCCTTAGAAAAAAAAATTAAAAGGCAAAACAAATTTTTAAGAAAATTTTACAAATATTTTTGTTGTAAAATTTTATTTCCCCACTTAACAGAAATCTATAACGATTTATCTACCAGGTGGCAACTATTCCGCGAAGCAGTCCCGGAAAAGACATAAATATTTTTTATATTTTCCTCAACATGTCCATACCTACATATGGTATATAATCTAAGACTATTTACACACGCATTGGTCAAGCAGGAAACTTCAACATTCCTAAGTTGAAGAGTGGCTTTGTGTATTGCTAACGATTATAAAACGCTTCCCCGTTCAACGAATCTTTATTGAGATCAAGATGACATGAGTAGAAAAACAAGTGAACGCATGTGGGTGAACGTACCATACCGATAGTACCACCAACTATCGCCGGCCTTTGTTTTTGTTTGATTGTCTTTTTATTTCGAGTGCCCTTTGGGTAGTCGAGCCAACCGACCGGTAACTACGGATATATTTAACCATTGGCGTCCAGTTTGTAATATAAATGTTAAGGACTGACCGGTTTTTGTAAATAGTTATGTTTTACAGCATCATAACTTTCTCTTTTTTTCAAAATGTAATAAAGCCATTTAAAGATCCAGGCTAAAGAACTATTTATACGTCTAGTTTTTGCCTTGCAAAATACAGGGTACCTAGTAACTCAACCGACAAACTTTAAGGGTCATTTTACAGTGAAAAATAAGAAAAAAACTTTTTATGAACATTTATCCAAATGGACTTAGTTTTTGAGCTACGAGGTGTCAAAAAAAAAAAAATATTGTTTTTTTTTTAATGACCTTATACTAATTTGGATATTTTTAAAAATTGGGTAATTTTTTGGCATATATGAAAAAACCAGTGTCGTCCATAAGGGGTTTAGGGAAAATATTTAAAAAAAAATGGTACGCCAGTGCATTTTTCTAAGATAATAATATATTTTAAAATTCCTATTTAGTTTGGAACAAATTTGATTCCTTGTCCTTTTTTTATATAGATATATATCGATGTACGGTTTTCGCGTAAATAGATAAAAACCTCTCATGGTCCCTCTATCTAATTAAGGAATAAATAACAAAGGTGATCAAATTGTCTAAAATGATAATGGAAATTAAAATAAATATATATTTTTAAAAATGCAGTGGCGTACAGTATCTTCTTAAAAAAGTAATTAACTGAAAACCCTCATAGACAACGCTGGTGAAATTTATTTTTTCTTTTTATGCCAAAAGCGCCAAAAGATGTCTACTGATACATAAAAGGCGTCCCCAAATTTTTGAAAAATATCTGAATTGGTATAAAAGTTATTATAAAGCCGCGTTCAGACATGCAGCGCGTAAGTGGACGTGGAGGAAATTCACGTCGTTTTAAGGGCTTAGCGAATAATTTGCCAGTTTTTCGGAGCTTGTCGGTTTTTTGGTGTCAAAGGAGCGCGCAAAAAGGTTGGTTAGTTGAGACAGATGTTTGGCGAATTGTCTGGACGCGGCCTAAAAATGGAGTTTTTTTCTTTATTTTTAATTGAAGTATTAAAACAGCTTAACAAATAAAAAATTCCAAGCGTCACAAAAAATGATATGCGGGTATATTATGTAAGGTTTGTAAAGTTTTGAATGATAGGTCTAGAAACAATTTTACCGTATCGGATCGGTCAACATAAACACAAGACAGGAAAAAGATACAATAACCAAAAATCACTTTCCGGAGCGCCTCATCTTACTGAGGAACTATTTGGAGTGGCCAGCCCGCTCTCCTCTTGGTTTCTAGTCAAGTCTTGAATGTAACAACAACGTAAGCCAGGTAAGAGAATTATGTAATCATTAGGCAAGCAAGAAGATACATTTCAATTGTTTAATTTTTAAGAAAAATTACTTGGTGCCTTTGCAATTTGTTAAATTACAGTGACCCCATTTTAAGTGGCGTGCATAGGAGTATTTGGTCTGATTTTAACACAGAATACCTCAGTAAAAAGCGTTACTTGGATTTTTAAAAACCATTTTTTTATCTTGGGCCAGTTATCGAAGGCTCAAAAGGCTAAGTACTGACGTTCTGTGGATGTATTTAGTAAAGTTTATAAAAATATATTGACAACAAATTAAAAGACTTGGAGGAAAAAAGAAAAAAATGATCTTTAAAGGTAGAAGGATCAGCAGGTTAGCTACTCCAAGTAAGGAGAAATGAACAAAATAAAAACTTCGGGGTCTCTAAAGTTGGACCGTGACCGGATGCATGAATATGTTATTCAATGAAATGGCTCTAGAGAAAAAAAAATCAAAACGAAGCTAGTGATGCGTCTAAACAGCAATTCTGGCTATTTATTATAAAGCATTAGGGAAAAGGCGTATTAAACCAAAGAAAAATTTAAAAGAAAGCACTGAGAAAGAAATTATGATAATTTTATAGACTCACAACTGATATATTTTACTAAACGTTTCTTTGTTGCCCATTTCGACGCTGCTGGAGTCTTGCTATCCGGTCGAACAAGTGCGTTTGAAAAAAGGAACCACGGACAAAGGTACCTTTTCCCAGACACGTAGCGCGGTACAATTTACGATCATCTGACTATGCCGTAACACTGCACCAATTTAAAATTTTCTTCGGCGAGCACACAGGGTTCCAGAGTTCTTCAGCTTCATTTTAATAGAAACAAATAGAGACCGATGGTACCTTATTCGTGATTCTAGTTTATTTTATAGAAAAAATTATTTTCTTTATCTACAGTTTAAAAATAGGATTTAGGAACATTGTGAATAATTACAAGGAAAAAACGATTAGAGTCCAACGACTTTCCTATTCCCTGTTTAATATCTACCTGTCAGTGTTCAACACACAGAAACTCAATTGAATGCATCGAGCTGGCACAATGTGCATACTTTTTAGATAAAATACGTACATATTACACTAAGGCCCGCTGGTAAGTATGTATTTTTTCAAATCATAGATTTATTTCACGGCCAAAAGGACACTCTCAGCGTTTTTTTTCAAAGTACCTTTTTGATAATACCCTATGTATTCCATAGTATCTTGAAAATATATATATATATATATATATATATATATATATATATATATATATATATATATATATATATACATATATATATATTTTATCTTTAGAAAATTAAAGACTTAGGGTTTGGCCACACATAACCGCAGATAGCCCGCAGCCGTGCATCTCGCTGGTGAAATGTAGGGGATGCGGTGCAAAAGTTTGCAGTTATACGAGTTTGTTACATTATGCTTCAAATTACACCTAATCGTAAAATAAACCCTAACATATAAGGTTATACAGTTTTACCTATAATACACTCAAAGTTTGGATAAAAAGGAACAGAGATAAGTAGGAAAATCTGTTTTATTTGAACAAGTAGATATACATACATATAACAATAGACTCTAGCTTGACAAAAATGGTTTTTATATTTTTGAGGGCATTAAAAGTACGTTTAAATTTTTCTGAATTAATCTGCCCTACTTTCCTCTATCATTGTGAATCCGGGCTCGTGCTGCCTTGGTGCGGTTATATGTGGCCAGATCTTTAGGAGAAGAAAATACTTCTGCAGGCAACAGGTTCCACAATTTAGATACTTTGAGGATACACAAGCATACAAAGTGGGAAGTTCGGGGCTCTTTAAGATATACTATAAAGATGTGGATGGGAGTATACTTTGTGTTGAGCCACTAAAAGCTACAACAAAAAAACTACAGTAGCTAATTTTAAGAGCAGAAGCGGTTGTTTGTTGATAATAGTAATTCCGAGCATCGCAGTAGACTGAAAACCGCCAACGTAAGCGCCAAAACGTTATACTTATTTTGCTTCCGCCTTGGATAGTAACGAGTAGTGTTGCTGGTAATGTGAATGGCTTTGGCGCTTGCGTCGGCGGTTTGCAGTCTGCCGCGGTTCTCGGAATCGTACCTTAAAAATGCATATTGCGCAAATCCAACTCGCTTTTTCACGAGATTGTTTTCTTATAAAATAAAAATTTATAAGTTTCCTTAATTTTACTTATTAAAGTAAAGGGCCTTTCAATAGGAGTGAGGGTATTTCAAATTTCAAATTCTCGGTTTCTAATCCATATATTTTAATTTCTAGGTGTTACTCTATTAAGTATAGTGTGCAGTTTTAACTAATAAAAGATATTAATTACCAAAGTGGTAGCTCAGTGGTGGCCACTTATCTTAAACACTCGAAAATTGGGTTGCCATCATCGGTACTCTGTGCAGGTTATCCGCCGCACTGTAAAAGCTGGTGGATGAGTTTTAACGTAAAGTAAACTCACGTTCAAATTTTTTAACAGTGCGGCGTATAACATGCGCAGAGTACCTATGATAGCGACCCAATTATCGAGTGAATAAATGTTAAGTAGTCACAACTGACCTGCAACTTTGATAATATTTTTTAGTACTTCCAACCAATCGAGAAAAATCAGACGCTGCATCATAAAACTGCATACTATACTAAATATCGTAATACCTAAAAATTTAAAAATATGGCTTAGAAACCGAAAAATCTCTATTTGAAATACTCTTATTGAAAAACCATTTACATTAAAAAATATCATACAAACATAATAAAACATGATAAGCGGCAATTATTTTGAAAACAATGCTTATGCGGGGTTAAGTCTTTTAAATGCAATGGATGCAATTAACTATTTTCAGGTTTTTTAATTGAAAAATAATAAGAAAGCGCTTGCTGCGTAAAGATTTATCATGCGCTAGTGTGGGAGGACTTTTAAGAGAGTGGGATGTTTTCAGGCCCGTAATAATTGTTCCAAAAATATATATCTTGTAATAGTACAGCCTATCTCGGCAGGCGCGACTGGTGACTTTATTTTATTCCATGCAATATTCAATAAAAAATAAATTCAAAATAAAATTATGTTTATGCAAATTTAATACGTATGCTTAAAGTAGCAAAAAGCTAATTTTTTGTTTTTGTCAAATCTATTTTTTTGCGATTCTATTTTTCCCGAGCGATAATGGTGAATTTTCATAAATACATCCCAGTAACCACCGCGTGCTTCAGAAAAATAATACAAGTGGTCGGCCGTCGATGTTTTGAAATTATATATGTACGTTTTTGTATTTAGCTGTCTGAAGCGCGTATATATGCTTCTTTTTTTGGTTTTAATGTATCTTGCATTGACACATACATTAACATAATAAGGTAAAAATTCGGCCGAGTGAATTGGCTCGATTCGGTATTAAGCGAGGTTTCGCATTGCGTTAAATTTGTACTTGTTTTTAAGGATTAATTACTATTACGTTTTGGTTTTCAATATTATTTTATGTTGTTGGATCATTGACCTAACGACCCTATAGACGATCCCTGCGTGTTCGGCCAAGCAACATGCAGTTTTTGCATTTCACAGCACCTTTAGTCAACGAGGTAGTGCCACTACGGACGTTATGTTTAAATAACTACTACCTAAAATTGTCTTTTCGGCTGGAGATTGAACCTGGGTCTATTGGGTTATAGATCAAAGACTCTGTTCACTACGCTACCGGGGAGAAATGGCTACATTTTTTTCTTGCAACAATCTTGCAATTTCCATGATTATTTAGTAAGTTTTAAGATACACAAATTTGTAAAAATGTCACTATATAATTCATTTAATCTAAAAGAGTGTCAACTGTTGAATTAAGAATATACACGTTCAGCCAAATTAAAAGGTTCATAAAATTGCACGTAAAATAAACTGCACTAAGACAAATGCCATGCAAGAAAACGTGAAAACTGTAAACGTACTCATTGTAACGTAAACTGTTGACAATGCAACTTTGATTGAACAGTAATTAGGAAATTGCCTGGTGTAAAACAAGCCTAATAATTGTGGAAATTTAAATAAAGGGTCATATGAATAAAAAAGCAAATGCTTATACTTATAAAATTTGAAGTAAATGCTTTTGCTTCTAAGTAGTAAGCAAATGCTTTTGCTATAATTTTCTATATTATGAGCAAAAGCATAAAAAAAAACAGTTTCCGTTCGTTCTCGGTTGTGATTAGACGTTGGAAGTGAGCTCGTACTGTCAGACTTGTCACGCGGTATCGTGCATGGAGGATGTAGAAGACGTTCTAGTGCCCCGGGGAAGATAGGAAACTCACTGCTAAATTAAAAGGCATCTTTTTTCTGAACTAGGAGCTAGGTATGCATCTCATACCTTTGTTATATACAGGTGCTAGGAATTTCTAGGAGCTACAAAGCTGGACTATCCAGATTTTCTAACGACAAAGTCCTGGAAAGCTTATGAGCGACATCGCTCATATGACCGGAAGGGAGAAAGCTAGCGATTGACTAGCATTAAAGCCATAAACAGCAACGCAAGCAACTATATAAAAAAGCAAAAGTAACGTGAAAAAGCAATTTTAAAATAAAACATAAAAAATACAAAAATTCGAGTTATAAATAAAAATTATTAATAAGACAAACAAAAACTTAAAGTTACCCGGTATCCATAATGCAATTAACAACTCTCAAGGGCGTGTGTCGGTCCTGGCTTTAGACGACTAAAAGTAATTTTTAACTCTTTGTTATTTCGTATCATTATAAGGTATTGTGCAGCATCATCATCATTGTGGGAAGAAAATAAGAATGCATTTCGTTCAAAGCCTCTCTTTGAACGTTGCCTACGCGTTATTCTTATTCGTTTTTTATTTTTTACCGCTCTTCAAGGTTAATTTTCCACTATTAAAGCCCAATTTTTAAAAAGAGTTACGTGAACAAGAGCGGATTTGAAGAAAGAAGATGAGAAAGGCTTAAAAGGTCTTTTATAGTTTTAAATTAAGGGAGGTTTTATAAAGCAAAAAGTCGTGATTGCTTGGCTGCCACTTTTAGCTCAATATAAATTAATTTATGTTGTTATTACCCATCCAATTTCGTAAACGATACAAACCTAACCTGTATCCAAAATTTTATCTTCTGTAATGAAATCGTTTAAAAGTTATCAGCAAAAAATATATCTCGAAATCAAGCTCATCGCAATGCAGATGTATATTCATAGCACCTTTAATTGACATTAGAATAGGAAACTAAATATCATATCCAGATTTATGACTTAAAAATATAATCATAATTGCTATCTTAAAAAAAATGCAATAACTTATCATTTACTTACGAGCAGCCAAGTTTTACATATCAAAAACTCATTAAACCTAGAAAGGGTTAGGTACCTTTAAGTATACAGTCCATTTCTTTAATGCCCCCTTCCATTTTATTTTTTAAAACAGATCAGTTTACAAAATTTAAACTTTGGGATATGAAATTAAAACATAAATACTAATTATACCGGGTATTAAGGAAATAATGTTCGTAACTTTGCATTGCATTATTCCTAGCAAAAAGTTCTCAACAAATTATGTCCAAAAACCAATCATTTTCGAGAAAATTGGGTCGTGAATAATGAAATTTTTCCATACATTTGGCAACGTTGCAACACAACAGGGATACGAGCGCACGAGGACAGCATCTGATGCATCGAATTGTTACAGTTAAATGAATTAGTTATCACAAAACTCTCAACAAATGTTTTTTTAGCTGGTAGCCTTTGATCAGAAAAATGTTCTTCGTAAATACGCCTAGTTTCTTCTGAATTGCAATGAGCCTCTCTGTAAATAGAAAGCATATAATCGTGAAACTCGCGTACCAAAAACATCTGTTTCGTATCAAAATAAACACAGTGATACATTACTACATACTAAAAATAAAATGTGATTTTAATTCGGGTAAACGTTATTTGCATTAATATATGCAAGAAACTATCAAACAATATTTGTTCCGACGTATGAATTTTTATTTGCCTACTAACACAAAGTCGCGTACTACATTGCCAATTGTGTGGGGGATTTTGTTTGTCTGTTTTTCTTCAGACAATTGTATTTAATAAGTAAGAAGCCTATTTTTTAGAGACAGTTAATTTATAAATATAATGTAATGTTAATTTTACGCTAGTAGGCATATGATTTTAAATAATTAAGGTGCGTAAATTAATTTATTTTATTATTAAAAAGAAAGTCAGCATTTTTTTCTCCAAAACGGTTTTTTTTCAGACAAATGTTATAAGGAACTTTTTGCTTAGAATAATGAATGGAATTACCTCTTGAAGTTGCGAACATTATTTCCCCCCACCTTGTATTTTACAGTAAAATTGACAGAAGAAAATTTTAAAATGGCTTCTGGGCGCCAAGAGGGTCTTGTTGCACTTTATTTTAAAGCTGCTGACAAGTACTTTATGATCCTATAATATAAAGTCAATAGCTTTACCTACTACAAAATAGCGGTTCTTCAAAATCCTCTAATTACCTGATTTTGATGACCATATTTCCGAAGCTAATAAAGTTATATAAACCTAATGTAAAATTTTCTTCAAGTTTGTCGTTGGTGCTATAATATACAGGGTGCTTCATTAAAAAAATATATCCTTTTTTCTCGTACCTTGTATCATATTATCAGTCTCGCATTAAAAAGATCTCTTAATTTATGCACCACATCAAGTACATCTAACTCTATTAGTTTTGGAAATATGGCCATCCCAATCAGGTATTTAGATGATTTTAAAGTACGGTCATTTTGTAGTAGGTGTTGACATTATATTCTAGGGTTATAAAGCTCCTAGCGAGTAGCTTTAAAATGATGTGTAACAAGGCCCCTTTACTACATTTTTTTCCGAAGATGGCGCCCAGCAGCCATCTTAAAATTTACATCTATCCATTTTACTCTAAAATATGTTATATAGGCATTAATTTCATATCCCAAAGTTTTTATTTTTAAATTGATCTGTTAAAAAATAAAATGGAGGGAGTAGAAACATTAAACAAATGTACTGTTTATTAGTTTATTTTATATTTTTAAATTTTTTTATGAGAGACGCTAAAAATTCAAAGTTTTAATGGTGCACACTTCAAGGTATAATAATATTCTTGTTACCGTTTGCCTATTAGAACTTATTTTATTTATTTAATAACCCAAAAATAAGTACACTTATGTGTTTTACTTTTTGCAACATGTTTGTCATAATCGACAAAATAGTGTTTAATTATTGTTATTTTTACGTTACAAATGGTAAAACTGAATTGCCAATTCCTTGAAAACCGTTCTTGGAATATTGGAATAACCTTCACGTTCCCACGAAATGTCAAACTTTTAAGACATTAAAAATTATTTGGGTTTGCTAGACTTTTAATGATATATTTTTAACGTTGTGGGCTGGTTAGACCTGTTTCTTAACGAAACTAATACTTTTTCAGACACATTATATAACTCTAATGTCCGATCCTATCATTAGAATTTAAAGGGCTATTAATCTAAGGTAAGAGCAGCAGATAATGAGTATACATAGGGTGTTTTGGAATAGGATGCTGATCCTCAAAAGTGTGAAATATGTTCTAACTATGTTAACTTTTAGGATGCAGTGTGGTAAAGTTTAAAAATATATTTTTTGTATTATACAGTAAAATCCTAAAGTCGATCGTCCCTTGCTAACTTCTGAAATGTTCGGTATATTTTCATGAACCTTGGAACGATAATATATAATCAAGGTTTGCATTTTTTAACATATCACTAACAGCTTTAAATGTGAAGGTGACAGCTGGGCGCCATTTTTAATTATTGTTTTTTAAATGAAAAAAATGTTGTATCACATCATTTTAAAGCTCCTGACAAGTACTTCATAACTCCAGAATACAAAGTCAGTACCTTTATATACTAAAAATGGCGGAACTTTATTAATTACCTGAAAACCATATTAAGGGGGCCATATTTTTAAAACTAATAAAGTTTTGACTCAATTTAAAGTTTTGAAATTTTAAATGAGAGGTGCCTATTTCTTTATTTTATTATTGGATTCCCGCTATAATGGTATGAAACTCCAATTGTTCTCTATAAGTATTTGTAGCAGAAAAAATGTTTAATTTAGTTAAAAATAATAGGTGTAAAGTGCGTAGGTATTACCGTTTACAACTTGTAAATTTTTAACTGGTAGTTTGACAATTCTGACATAAATCGAATTTCCAGATAAAATAAACAATAATAGTAATTATTAACAAAATTTATAAGGCCATACAAGATTATAAACAGAAAAATCCTAACCAAAATGTTAATTTTAATTTAGACGAAGCATTCTACTATTTAAAAACTCAAATTAATATAAATATATAGTCAAAACTGACAAAGCACCAGTTTGAAAGTTGCAAGGTATAAACGGTAGGTAATACCTACGCAGTTTACGCCCTAATATCTTTACTAAATTAAACATTATTTCTGCTAATAATACTTAAAGAAAAAAATTGGACTTTCATATTATTGTATAGCTAAAAACAGCTGGAATCCAATAATAAAATAAAATAAGGCATCTTATTTAAATTTAAAATTTTGAATTGATTTCTGCGAAATTGAAAACCTGGCGATATCGCCAATAATAACACTGAATTTAGAGTATGGTTTTACCCTGAAGTACCGAATTTCTGTCCAATTTCTTTTAAAACTCTCCAAAATAATTGAGCGTATCCAGACTTTTTGGACACATTGTATGCAGAGACTTTCATCATTTTTTTTGAGAGATCAAAAAATAATAAACAACTTTTTTAGACCAACAATTATTATGTTGGCCATTGTATAAACTTTACACCTAGTTAGTGATATTCTATGGGAATTAAGAAATGATGCCCTTAATTTATCTTAACCGGATATCCTAATTTAAACGCAAGAAGAACTGGTTGATGGTCAATTTAATAAATAAGCGGTAACCCTAGGAAACACTTGGAAAAGAACTGGGAATTAAATTTCCGCAGCAGCATGTTCATCTTTCCTTTCTTCGGTTGTAACTAAATAAGGAAACCTTAAAAAGTAGGTACCGATTGGGAAGCCAAGTATTGGGTTTCACGTTCACGTAATGTAGAGTTTAATTTAAATCGACTTCAGCTACGGTGTAGGAAAAAGTCTCGACAAAACCATATGAAGAGTACGGGGAAGAACGATATACAGAGTGTTACAGAATGTTGATATTGAAAATGTGAAAAAACTCTATATAAATATGAGTCCACAAATTCCTCGTCCTCAAGATATATGGTGTTAGAACTTGTAAAAAAAAATGTATATTTTTTTTAATATCCTAAATATCCAAAATTTGTATAAAATTTGGCAAAGTTATTTACGGCAATAAGGTGGTAATTTATTAATTTGTCTCTAACCTATTTACATTTAAGTCCAGTGGTACTCGAGCGGCAACTAAAGTGAATATTTCTAACAAAAAAAAACGGTATGCCACTTCCTGTATAAATGTGGGGAAAATTTTTATATTTCATAAATTTTATTGTTAAAACACAAAAATAGAGCTTTCATATATCTTAATATTTTTATATCTTGTTTAGTTTAAGAGAAACAAAAAAACAACAACAAACAAACATTTTTAGACCACAAAAGAAGCATTTTCACAGCAACTTTTTCTTTTAAATTAGGTTTTATTAGAAATTATGCAACAACAACAAAATATATTTTAAATAAGGTTTATCCAGTCTAACAATTTTTACTAAAATAAGTGTTTTTTGAATTTTGAAAACGAAAAGTTTGCGGATCCATGTATATCAAGTGCTCTATAATCTTAAAGAGTGAGCGTTAAAAATTGACTCAGTAAAACCGTTTTTTTTAAAGATCGTTTTAATATGTTTCAACGGATATGATGTAGAGATAATTATTTGTGCGGTCTGGGATAAAAAAAATATACATATGTATGTGATATGGTTATTTATTTACTGGTTGCATTTAAATATTATTTCCATTATATTTTTATTTTTATCAATTTTACATTTTAACGGTTTCTATATTTTATTAGAAACTAATTGTATATTAAAAAAAAATGGCTGAATGAACAAATACACACCTTGGTTTAGATTCCTCGGTGTAAAATTAGCAACAAATACGCAAATGGCTTGGATTTTTATTCTTAACTTCTAAATATTGATAAATAAAGCCCTCTGATAAATTTCAATAATCAAAAAAAAATGCGCATAAAAGTTATAAATTTTAAATATCCAGCGGCGCTTCCTCGGTGTAAAAATTTGCAATAAATTGCTAGATTTAAATTTTTTTACTTTTCAATATTATAAATAAACCCCTCTGATAAATTTTAATTAAAAAAAAAATTAAAGGCTTTTTCTTGTCCCTGAGCCACCTCTAATTTTGATCGGCAGTTTCAGCTTCGTTTCTTTACGAAGCTAAAACTGGCGACTAAAAATAGAATGCCAGGGCAAAACAAATGGCTTAGTTTTGATTTTTTACTTCTAAATATTTATGAATGAAGTCCTCTAATAAACTTTGATAATCAGAAAATTTTGCGCATTGAAGTTACTGGCTATCATAGATTTCGCGGCGTTTCCTCGATGTGAAATTTGCAATAAATTCGCAAATGGCTTGGATTTTTATTTTACACTAATTAATGTTTATAAATAAAGCCCTCTGATAAATTCAATAATCAAAAAAACTTGCGCATACACGATACAATATATTAAATACCCGCAGCGACGCTTCCTTGGTGGAAAAATTTGCAATAAATTCGCGAACGGCTTTGAAGTTTCATTTTTTAGTATTAAATATATTTATAAATGAAGCCGCCTGCATGGTAATTTTTGTTAATCTAAAATTTTGCGCATTAAAGTTACGAGGATTCATGATCAACGGTTCTATTGCGATCAATTCCGTTTATACAGGGTGTAGCTCTAGTATTTTGTACAGGGCAAAGTAATTTCGTGTATAAATAGTGTTGGGACACCCTTTACAGTGCTTGCCTAAATTCCTTCTAACTTCACTGAGATGATTTGGCATTTTTCATGAAGAAAAATTTTGACGACTTTAGTGGGGGGACAACATAAACCAAATTTTAGACAGGAAAATGACAGATAAATGTCATTTCCTGTCTAACTAATTACCTACAGCTAAAAGCTGCCATTTTGAAAAGAAAAATTAAATAGAAAGGGGGTCTTAGGACACATCATTTTAAAGCTCCAGACGATCATGCTCTTATAACCCCAGAATACAAAGTCACTACCTTGGCCTGCTACAAAATGGCGGTACTTTGCAAATTACCTAAATATCTCATTTAGATAGCCGTATTTCCGAATCTAATAAAGTTAGATACACATATTGTAGTATTTTTTAAGTGCTCTGTAAGGATTTATTTAATGGCAATATTAGTAATACTATGCAGGGTGTATAGGACAAAAAGTATAAATTTTTTTGATGACGCACCCTGTACATGTAGGTCACCATTAAAAAGACCTTTTAAGGAAATACCAAATCTACTGCTATATCTAACTTTATTAGTTTTTAGAATGTATGCGCCACCCAAACCAGGTATTTAGGTAATTTTCAAAGTACCGCCATTTTTTGGGGTAAAGGTATTTACTTTATATTCTGGGGTTATAAAGAACTCGTTAAGAGCTTTAAAATGATGTGCCACAAGACCCCCTTTTCCATTTAATTTTCTTTCGAAAATGGCGCCTAACTGTCGTTTCCGGCATGTATGTCTGTCATTTCTTTAAATTTGGTTTATGTTGTCTTACTAAAGTTCTCAAATTCTCATAAAAAATTTCCAAACAATTCAAAAGTTAGGAGGGGTCTGACTTTAGACAATCACTGTATATAAAATAACCTAATTTACTAAATGATCAAAGTAAAACCACAATTTGTTTTTGTTTTTCATGCTGCAACAATCTTTTAACATTTTTTTTTAATTGACTTTCGTCTGTTGACTCGTTCGACTCTGTGATTTACGCTGCATCGACTCCAGCTTTGGTGCGATAAGCAAAACCACAATATCTTAGATTGAATTGCTTAGTCAAGCACGACAATTTATAAAGTGCATCATCACTGATGGAAACGAAGGCCTTTTATACAGTGCTTTCTTGTATTTTAGTATGCATAGCTACAGGAGTTTCATAGTAAATACAGGGTGTCAATTTAAAAAATCGAAAAATAAAATAGTTCAAAAGTTGGGAACTTAAACCATCACATGTTATTTGAAAGCGCTAAGGAGGGCCAGACTAACCCCCTGGCGGGAGGCCATGAAAACGACCCCTACTGCAGCTCTGGAAGTGCTGCTTAACCTACCGCCACTTCACATATTCATACAGGGTGAAGTAAAAGCGGGTACAATAACGTCTCAAACAGGGCCTGCCAGAGTCCTATTATTATAAGACAGGAAAAGGGCCATAAAATGAGAAGTGCTGAGGGAACAAAGAAGTCAACTCATTGTGTGGAGATGCCTTCGGAAAAAATGGTACCAAGCTATTGGCTAAACAAAGGTTTTCAAACAATTATACCAGATAGGAAAGGACTGGAAAGCTGTGCCCTCCCGTTAAAGCTGACCTAATCTGGTATACAGATGGCTTCAAAATGGACCAAGGAATCGGAGCAGGTATATATGGAGACAAAGCCGAGGACGAAAAATAAACATCGGTCTCGAACAACACCCTACAGTGTTCCAGGCGGAAATTGCTTGGCCATAGAACAATGTGCTAGGGAAATCACCACGGTCAGTCGGCAGAGACGGTAACCGGAGGACGTGTGGAGCGCGGCCATAACTTGGATGGGTGGCCGCTAACCAGGCCCCGGTGCTTGGGCATCACCGAGCCCGAGCAGCAACCATTCAAGATATGGAATGAATGGTGTATGAGTGTGTGAATGAGAAGGAGTAGGGTCAAGGCAAACAAGCCTCTAGGGCTGCAGCACCACCAGATATAGTCTATAAACTGGGGCTTAAGCCCCTCAAAAGTATAGAATTAAAGTATAAAACCCCTCTCCTCAGGAGCTTTAAAATGATGTACCACTGGACCTCCTTTTCCATTTAAACTCTTTGACGTTTTTGTTGTTGGGGGAGGGGATAACCTTGAATAGGTAAATCTCTGAAACAAAAATGTGTCCTAATATAAGCACTTAAACTGAAAAAATTATAAAAATAAAAATGTACCTACCTTTTTGAGCACATACTAACCATTGAAATACTGTAAGAAAAATAAGCAGGTAATTTTTTTTCTTGAAATACTAAAACTCCTATTTTTCACTCTAAGGGTAGTTTTACACCTTGTCAATTTTGTATCGAATTCTTGCAATTTAAATTGCATACTTGCGCACATTCCAACATTTCAATCAGCTGTAGCAATGTATATTTCATCCGTTTATATTTTTTTTTAAACAAAATATAAAAATTAAAGCAAATTCCGCTGGCAAATAGTTTAAAGAACATAAAAATAAAATCAGACACTTCCTCATTTAAAAACCCGGAGTTCCAAGCAGAATGTAATAATTACATAAGGTGAGGTTTATTATCATTTTACTTTTTTATTATTCTTCCTTTTACCGATTTAACGGACAAACATTCTCCAGTGGAGTAAGATGAAGATACAAGTTCGTAAAGAATAAAGAGAGATGCTGAGAAAGCAAGTCTCTAAAGCACCAGAATGCAAGGTTGCCAAAGGTTATTTTTTTAGATAGTTTAATTATTTTTATTTTTAGTGGTTTAAAAAATAATTGTTGATGTTTTTGAAAAAGGTTTAGGCTTTAATTATTATCAGATGCTGATATTTCAACTAACGCATAATCCAAAACTGCATAATAGGGCAGCTAAGATCCAATGTTACATCCCGGATGAGGAAGAAGAGGAAACTTATCCCAAATACTGAGATACATCGGAATTTTAGCTAATAAATACAATGTGTCTTTGTTTATTTTAAAAATAGAGTACTGGAGCTGTTTTATGTGAACTTGCTTAACATTATTTCTTTAATTAATGAGGATGTTGGTGTAATTAACCTTACTTCAATTATTTTTGTATATTTAACATTTTTTGTACAATATATTTAAGAACTTTGGAGTAAAAATCAGGCTAAGGAATCGAAAATAAAATAAGAGAACAGAAAAAAAGGAATATTTGAACTTTACCTGAAGAACTATTCTTACTAACATAAATTTGCCATATATTTGCACTGAAAGAAGAAAATTATACTAAAAACTATTTTAATGTACAGCCGTTTATTTGACAATTTTTAATTTAACCTACAGCGTGTTAAGTTTGTACCATATGGAAAACTTTTTTATTATTAATTTTACAAAAAAGTTTTTCTTTATAAAAGTTCTGCAGGGTCTTCAACCTAAAATTGAATCATCACATATTAATTTTTGCAGTGGTAGACAAAGTATGTCAATAATATGAATTTTGTTCAAGAGGAAATTACCCTTGGTTCTTATAATATCGAACATTTTTATGAAGAAAAGATGTAAGATGTTTAGGATTAAAAATAACATTTAAAACTTTTTCATTTTAATAAAAACCTTTTTTTTTAATTATTTATTAGTTAAAGTTAAAAATTTTGAGTTTGTACATTAGTGCATACTTATTCGAAAATATAAAGCTACGTCCAGGCTTGCAACAATTAGCCAAACATCCGTCCAAACTAACCAACCGGTCTGCGCGTTCTTTGACGCCAAAAAACAGACAAGCTTAAATGCTGGCGAATCACTGGCCAAGCCCTTGAAACGACGTGAATTGCGTCCACGTCCGCGATGTGGCGCGGTATGCAGCGTGAAACGGCACCGCGAATGTTGCAAGTCTGGACGCGGCTTAGTATGTAAAGAAAGCATAAGAACTGCGTCAAAACAGAAAAGTCCAGAAACGCTCGTTATGGCAGAAAAATTGCAAAAGAGTTTTTTTCTTTTAAATTTGAATATTTGAGATGTAATTTGTATATTTAAAATGTATTTTTATCCTAAACATCTTTTTCTTATAAACATTTTTGATATAGCATAAAGTACTTTCCCCTTCAGAAAATTCACATTTGACATAGCTCGTATATCACTGCAAAAAATTAAAATATAGTCACTGCATTTTAGGGTTTTAGACTCATGCAGAACTTTATAAAGAATAAATATTTGTCGTAAGATTAATAATAAAAAAGTTTTCCGTATGGGGCAAACTTAAGTAGACACGCTGCATTTTTGGTTAATATAAAAAAAAATATAAATTAATATCATCTAAAATCGACACTTCAAAATTTGTTGAGTTTACCGTTAATTTTGTCAGTGTGGACTGAACAATAGTGGACAAATAGAGCTTAATAAATAAAGTCTAAAACCCATAAAAATCTAGAGGTTAGTTTCTTAAAAAATTAAATGCATTTAAAAGCAAGTAATATCCGAAAAATGTAAGTTTTTTATAAAAAATTGAATAGGACATGTTTAGGCAATTTTATATTAGATTAGATTAGGAGGTGGATTGCATATCCTCTAACACTGCAACCTGCTCAGGTTTATGTGTGTCCTCCGTCCATAGGTTAGAGCACGCTATCAAGCCGGTCTGTTTAATCCAGACTCCACAAGCTTGAAACTGGCCCCTTGGTATATCTTGCCGCTTTAGGTTTTCTTCACCCAGCCTTGCAAACCGCAGACGACAAAGGGCTTCGCAGTAGCACCATACGTGTTCTGCGGTTTCTTCCTCCTCCTGGCAGAACCTACATAGGTTTTCTTCTGCCAGGCCCATAGTTTCCAGGTGTTTATTCAGTCTGCAATGACCTGTCAGTTGACCCACTATTATTCTTACTGCCTTCGGTTATAATTCAGAAGGTCTTTTGTAAATTCTGGCGAGTAAGCCTTGATGAACACTTTCGCCTGACGCTGTCCTGGTGTTCTCCTCCCAGTCTTGTGATTCCCTCATAATCCATGATCTAATGGATGACCTTACCTGGCATGATGGGTCAGGACCTACCATTTGTCTACCAGCACCCTCCTTTGCCAATTTATCAGCTTCTTCTGCAGAACTTTATAAAGAATAAATATTTGTCGTAAGATTAATAATAAAAAAGTTTTCCGTATGGAGCAAACTTAAGTAGACACGCTGCAATTTTTTGTTAATAAAAAAAAATAATAAAATCATAAATTATTATCATCTAAAATCGACACTTCAAAAATTTGTTGAGTTTACCGTTAATTTTTGTCAGTGTGGACTGAACAATAGTGGACAAACAGAGGCTTAATAAATAAAGTCTAAAACCCATAAAAAATCTAGAGGTCCAGTTTCTTAAAAAAATTAAATGCATTTAAAGCAAGTAATATTGGAAAGAGAAGTTTTTTTAACAAAATTGAACAGGACATGTTTAGGTAATTTTATGTTGCTTAATATCACTTTTCTTAGAAAACCTTTTTACTCTTAAATGAGTGTTTTTGGCGATGTTGAGAAAGGTTAAATTTTTTAAAAGTTATTACAAAGAGTAGAAGTTACAGATATAAATAAAGTTCTAACCTAACTTTTATGGTGTCTCTTCAAATAATTTTATTTAATTAAAAAAGAAAACACAAAATAATAACGCAGATCATTAAAGAAACACTATCACAATAGTTTAAAATTTAAGGTTATTTTATTTTCCACTATTTCATTCCACACTTATCAGCTGTTTTTACTTAACTGGTATTTTTAGACCTTTTCCAAAACCGTTAAGATTGTACAAATATAACCCACGATCGCATTGAACTCAATTCAAATCGCTTAAAATACAGGTTTGACTCATAGCGTTCAATCCAATCGTTTACTCAATCGGAAACGTGTATATAGCAATTTTTTCTCGGATTAAGTTTTCATCCGATCGGTTGAATCGGATTCAGTATAACAATGTACACGTACTCAGTGGCATTGTTATTAAGAAACAAAGTTTTAAGCCCATCCCTGACTATTTTTTCTTTAAACAATAGCATTGTTTAAAGATAGTTAGAAGACTGTCAACCAAGTTTATGATGATAATTATTATGATAAAGATATTAAATAAAGATTTACAAAGATGTTCTCGGCAACACTGGTTGTCGGTGTTGTTTATATTCTCTTTATAGACACAGAAGTAAGTTTTGATACTGCAAGTCTGGTATGTTTATGTTTTACCGGCCTTTTAAAGCGATTTAAACTGCTGACTTTTAATGAACTGGGAACGGAATCTTCTAAAGCTTGCAACCTAATGTTGAAGTCAAATTAGCTCCTAACAACTTGTTAATCAAATGCATATTTCATGTAATTAATCTTACTTTTAAAAGAATAAATTAATAGTTACAATATTATTGAGTGTTGTTTGCGATAATTTTCATTATGTTACAAATTTATTTGACTTATATTATTTGTTTCCCGCACATGCTTTTTAATTTTTTTCCATGGAATATCTGATTCCTTTGTCATGTCTACTTAAGAAAACAATTGAAGAAAACATCAGTAATGTTTTCATTTGTTTATGCACTCTTATTGTCTCTTACCACATTTTCATTTTTCTTCAAGTAACAACTTCTATCCAAAGTGACATTCAGCATTTTATTATCACCAAAATGTTCTGTGTCATCTATAAATTGGTTAGGGTTAGGTTTATCTATTGCCAAATATTTATCAAATTCTTGGTGTGTTAAGCGAGGTAAGAAGATCTGCTGTAAATCTTTTGTGGCGAAATCCATACTGTCTGTCATGTAAAATTTGTTTTTAAATACTTAAGGATTTGTAAATTATTAAATTTGTCCATTATTTTACAAAGAACTGAGAAAAGTGAAATTGGTCTATAGTTAGATGGAAGAGATTTAGATCCCTTCTTGGGAATAGGTGGAACACGTGCAGCTTTCCAGCTCTCCAGTGCAAGTTCTGAAGCACATATTTTTAAAACCATCCATTTATTAGAAGCTTAGAAATATAGCTTCTCGAATATTTAATTCAAACGAGAGCACACTTAAAAACTTCTTTTGCTTTGGAACCAGCATCTCCTCTTTCCATTGGACAGTCCCTACAAAAAGGCATCATTTACGTCATATTTTTCATATTACTTCCTATACGTTATCAGTCTAACGATTAATTTATAATACTAAATGGTTGTTTATAAAAAAATAGTTGTTTAATTAAAAACCTGAATCCTATTAGTTAAATTATATTTTATTAATTGGCACAAACTCTATAAAAATTCCTTGTCAATTTTTACACATAAATCTTTTTAAACAAAATTATGATAGTGACATATGGTACGCGAAAGATATACAAAAGACCGGTAAAGCTCAACAACAATATGTGTACATAAATTTATTATCTTTAGATGACTGCAACAAATTAATTTATGCCGCATTTTTCGTATAACAACAATAGTTCTTAATTTTTTATTGACGCAATTCCATTTAAAAGTTGCAATAATATTTTTGCAGGTGTAGATATTTCTATTCTGCTCGTCGATTAGGTCATTTGGTCAGTGATCCACTTACATGATTTATTTTTTAAAACCAAAAACAAAAAGTTTAAATTTATTGCTATGCGAAACCCCCTTAATACAGAATCGAGCTAATTCACTGGGCCGTATTTTAAATTCACCTTATTTGTTTATATGACAATACAAGATGCATTAAAACTAAAGAAAGAAGCAAATATGCGCTCTTCTCAAAGTGAAAAAGTGAAGAGTCTATTATTACAACGTCGACAAACGATCAATTGGATTGTTTCTCCACAGCACATGGTGGTTATCAAAGGGCATTTATAAAAATTCGCTAATACAGCTCGGTAAAAACAGGATTGAAAAACAAGTGGTTTATACAAAGAGAAACCACTTTACATATTGGCAAATATATGCATACGTATTATATTTATTTATGTTGTCGCTGTGTCTTTCTCTATCGTTTTATCGATTATTGTATACTTTTTTGTATTAGCAGAGGATTTACCTATGCAAGAAATATTAAATAAAAAAGTACTATAATAGAGTAAAACTTTAACTTGATCAAGGCCGTCTCTAAATATTTATGTTCATTACCGTTGTCGCTAAAGCTGGCTTTACACCACAGATCTAAATGGATTGTCAATGATTATTACCTGCGCAAAACAAAAGCTACATCTCATGGGCAAAAAATGCATTTGTGCGCATGAGTACCAGTTATCACCCGTCGTCATCAAAGGTTCACGCGCATGCGCCAAATGGACTAACGGGCATAATTTATCAACGCTTAGCCCCATCTATTTAGCGGCCCAAAATCCGAAGTTGGAGTTTTGAAAAACGGCTTCGAATTGATCACGAAGTGCTCATAATTGGTCACTAAGTGTGACGAATTGATCATCCATACACCAACTTTTAAGTGTTTATATTGAGGCGCTACATATATATTTAAAAAAAAATAGTGACTTACTAGCCAATCGTTACCAATTTATATACCATTGAATGAGCTCTGTGTTGATATTGAAGTGCTGCTCTTTTAAGACGCAATGTAAAATGCTATTCAACCGCTGCCTAATCACTGTGACCGACTGACCAATCGTCACCAATTTATATAGCATTGAATGGGCACTGAATGTTGATATTAAGGTGCTACCTATTATTATGTAACAAATAAATTGAAACAACTTTTATAGAGTTTATTCTAGCGCTGACCAGTTTCTGCAACTCATTGCCTAATCATAACCAATTTGCTTTAACCGCCTAATTTCTTTATCATTTTTGTACAAAAAAGGTATATTTTATTTGAATCGAGATCATGGACTATTTTTCATAAAATCGCATTTTAAGTCCAGACTTACCAGGATTTTGTAGGTAATATAAAATTCTATTTTTCCAGAAAATTTTTGAAATAATTTAAAATTCTTAAAAACAGTTTTTAACTTTAATTTAAAATTCACGGGGCTCACAAACACCGTTTTTAATAATTTTACCACATTTTAATAATTTTATCAAAACAAAATAAATTTTTATTTACATACAAAATGCTGGTACGTCTTGATTTAAAATCCGATTTTATGAAAAACGGTCCAAGATATCGAGTCAAATAATGTATACCTTTTTTGTACATAAATAATGAAGAAGTTAAACGGTCAAAGCAAAATGTCGTTTTTGTCACCTGTGTTGAAACTCTATCACCCTTATCATTTTTGACCTCACCTTTCCTGTCACCCTATATTTATATAGCAATTAGTGACCTTAAAATTTTAAACTCTTTATATTTATCCAGTATCTTTGACCAAATATTATATACCTACCTATAACCAATTCTCTAATTGTTACTAGCTTACAGATTTTTCTTAAAAATCTAAAATTTTTAATTTTGGGCATCTCACAAAATTTTCTCGTCCTTGAATGTCTGTATTTAATACAGAATTCCTTTAATCCTGCTGACCAAATAATTAATTATATTGACCAATGTTGAGCATTTTGTGACCAATTGCATCCTTTTTGATTGAGCCATGTATGATTAATTTGAAGTGGTAATATTTTTTGGCGACCTTGATATTTTTAACACGCTGTAAAAGTTGGTGTATGGTGGACCGATTCGTCACAATTAGTGACCATTTATGACGATTCGTGACCAATTCGAAGCTGTTTTTCAAAGCCCAAATTTTACATTTTAGGCAGCGTAATAGATGGGGCAATTAGTTAGTTTAGGATCATGAATAGAAGCTATGGTTGCACCCACCTACTTTTTTTTGTCTTATCGCTTATCTACACTAAAGAGCATCTACAGCACCAATCAGTGCTACAGCAGCAATTCTTTTTTTCAACGATTTTTCTTATTATTATTTACAAAAACCAGACCAACAAGTTGTAACTAGAAGGAATTAATTGGAATTGGTAACCTTGACATTTGCTTCCAAGAAGTTTGTCAAATAATTTCTTAATTCACAACTCCGACTTCAAAAAATGTATTAAATATTTAACAACAAGTTTGATAAGTGTATAAAACCAGCTTAGAAAATTCATCAACCTAAATTTGTAGTGAGCTCCCAATGGAACAAAACTGACAGGTTATATTTTTAGACGTAGAAAATGCCATTTAAAACGGTTTCCCACATTTGGGACCCCCTGTAAATTTATATATATTTAATGGAAAATGTAATAATGCTTGCGAATCCTGGGACCGTATATTTCTTAAAACAGGTGAATGGGATATGTGAAGGTGTACCTTTATTATAAATAAAATACCTATACCTGCCCAAGGTGGGTGAAAAGAATCTGTTATACCCGTCAAGTGCCATTCTGGCTTTTGAGCAAGTGCCGCCTCCTTTCAGACGATTCTTGCCCATAATCAATATACTGGTTACATAAGAATTTGTTAAATATATGGAGCTTTAGGTAGGCACGTATATTGTCTTCGTTATTCAATTTGGATTTGGGTATATTAAAGCTTAAAAATGTAATTTGTATTGTTAAGGGCCTCTATAACAGGTCAAAGGAGATAAATGACATACCGGAATTTATCTGTTTCTTTTGATCATTTTTGTTTTTTTTTACAAAAAATTTGGTGCGCGTGGCACCACATATACACATAAGTAAATAACCGTACAAAACGCAAGAAAAAATAATAAATCTAAATACTTGTCTAGTTTTCTTTACAAAGTAAAGAAATCCTATCAAAAACATAAATTTGAAAAAGGTGAGCCAAGTTTAAGATAAAATTATGTTTGGCTGTGAGCTTCGCCGCAAAAGAAATGAGTGCCAAGTTCTGTATAAAATCCAAATATGTATTTATAAGATCAAAATACCATTATGAACAAGTATGAAACTTTATTTCTTTCTTTAATTGGATACCTATGACAATTCCTGTTTTTAAAATGTAAGATCTTAAAGTAGGTTAGATGAGACTTGGCCAGTTTTAAAAAAATATATTTTAAGAAGTTAAATAACTTTATAACTGTATTGTATTGACGAACCAATGTACAGTTCTGTATTTTTAATGGTAATATATATTCTATTCTATTCTATAAAATGACTGATATAATAGAAACCGTCAAAGTCAAATCTAACCTACTTTAAGCTCTTACATTTTTAAATAACAAATTGTTACAGGTATCCAATAAAACAAAGAAATGGAGTTTCATATTTGTTTATGATGTTTTTTTGTTCCTATATATACATATTTGAATTTTGTCCAAAACCTGGCACTCATTTAAATCTCCATTCTTTTTGAGGCGAAGCCCACAGCCAAGCATATTTTTAGTATAAAACTTGGCTCACCTTTTTCACTTTTATGTTTTTGGTGGGATACAGGGTACTTGTATACTGTGGTGGTATACTGTTCTCGTCCGCAAATTATTCCTTCTCAAGATACAGGGTGTTAAAGTTGTAAAAAAAATATCCTTTACCTAATTTCGTTGTAATTTGGCAATGTTATTTATGGGGCTAATTTAGCACTGACTTAATTAAATTTAATAAGTCCAGTGACGTCTTATGCGGCTTCTGTATAAATATTTTAACAAAAAAGAAAAGGTACACCACTGATTGTGAAAAAATGTGTGATTTTGTTATAATTTTTAACAAAATAAGAAAAAAAAAAGATATTTAGTTTTTTGTTAATAACTTTAAAGTTGTTGTGATAAATCGTGTCTTTACACTGTACACACACAGTGGCGTGTAACAAATTATTACATGTTTTTTATTTCGGATATACCTTAAATAATAAAATTTATAAAATATATTTCTAATTTTTGTACCCAAATAAACTAACTGGTTATTCCATTATCAATAAATTATTTAATAAAGGCAAACGAGTGTCATAACGCACAAAATCCAAAAACAGAATTTATTTAATATGTGAATAAACTATCACCTTAAAATGATCTTAAAGCTCTTTTTCAAATAGCTTAAGTCAAGATATCTATTTAGATAGGATGAAAAAATAATTTAAACATGAGAGGGTGAAATGGCGTAATTGAGCTTTCGCCCGATAACTTAGATAGTACATGGTACTACACGGTCTGTAAGGCCGAGTATTCTGGTAGAACCACATTCCAAAGCCGCCTGAGACGAGACGAAATAAAAGATTCGATGAGGGCAAACCTTTGGACCACCTCTATCTCTCACGGTTTTACTTTATACAGGGCGTTGTCAATGTTGTTAATCCATCATATTTTTTTTAAATTTAAAAGTGCAAATATGTTAAAGATGCACAAGTTTATAAAAGTAGACAACCTTTGGTATAGTACTATAATGTAGTATTTTTGTAACTGCAAATTATAAAAATAGATTTTTAGAAAAATTAAACTGTTTTTAGCTATGTTAGTAATTAGCCATTAGATACTTGTGTTGTAACATTAGAATTGGGATGCATAATACAGAGCATAATATTATTCATAACCAGGTCTAGCATTACTTCGGTGAGGTGAGGCATTTTTTTTGACATTTTTTTTTAATCTATCCACCCTCTAAAACCAGATTTTCTTTTAAAATTTGCAAAGACACGTAAGTTAAAAAAAATATTTAAAATTTCAGGCTTTGTTTAAAAAAATGCTTAGACACATCGATCTTTAAGTATGACTGCAGAGTTTTAAATGTTAAAGCAATATACAGGGTGTTAAAAATAAAGAGCAGATTCTACGATTAAAAATATAAAAAAAGTTTATATAAACATGATTTTGCAAATTCCTTGTTCTCAAAATACAGGGTGTTAAAGTTGTAAAAAAATGTTTTTCTTTAAATATCTTTAATATTCTTTACCGAATTTTGTTCTAATTTGGCAATGTTGTTTATGGCATTAAGGGGGTAATTTATCAGTAACTTAATTAAATTTAATAAGTCTAGTGGCGTCTCGACTGGCAACTAAAGGAATATTGCTAATAATTATATAACAACACTACATACTTATTTAATAAGGTTTATATCCAATCTAACAATTTTTTACTAAAATAAATGGATTTGAATTTTTTTAAAAGTTTAACACCCTGTTTCTTGAGAACGAGCAGTTTTGCGGACCTTTATTTATATTTTCTGATTTAGAATCTGCCCTTAAATTTTCTTAACAGCATTCTCTCCCCCTGTATACCTACATGGTGAAAATAAGCATCGACCATGAAGTTCATTTTTGGCCTTCATTAATATTCATTACTAAATTTCTTGATAACTGTTGACTTTGGATAAATGATATTGTATATCAAACATTGTTGGATTTACGCCATTTTTGTTGTTAATAATTAAAAAAATCGCAGCTAGAAATAAAGATTGGCGTACTCAAGCGTTTTAAAAAATAAACCATTAAATTTTAAATGAAGTTGTTCCATTCCACACTTCCTTACTGTATGGGATGCAACGGGAACAAACCTAATTCACAGCTAAATAATTATGCAATATTTAATACATTTAACAATTATAATTAATGTCTAAAGTTACCTCAATCTTACACTACATCAAGGGAACTTCTTGCGCAGCATCAATGTTAAAAAAACAACCAATCTTGTAGGAGACTTCTGACTATCGTCGATCAGCTAATGGCGCTCATGATTAAATTCCAGTGTTTTACAGTTGCACTAAATGAAACTTTAAGACTTTTAACACCGGAAGAGAAAAGAAAATGTAAGAAATGTGTACTTTGTAACAATTTATGAACGTATAACATGTTTCACCTGTCGATACTGAGATTTAACAGGGCAAACAAATTGGCCAACTGTAAGCATATTTTTTTAATTTAAATGGCGTTCTAAAGACAGTTTAATTTTCTACAAATTCTTGGTCTTATGGGACTAAAACTACACTTCTTTGTGTGCTTTCATAGTATTAAAATATACTTTATGGCCAAATTTGTTATTTCTAATAAATGAACACAAAACATTCAAGAAAAGATTTTTATTTAGGTGTCATAAAAGGTAAATTTATTATTTTTTCCTTTTTCATTCGAAAACCTAAACTTTTATATGAACCTAAATAAAATAAAATGGTTATTGAGATAAACGGATTGGGTTGACAGGAATCTAAATAATGGTAACACACCTTCCACACCAGGGGTGGAACCTAAAGAAACAGGTAGATGTATGATAATTTTGACATACATCCATTAAAGTCTGAATGGGTCACAATAACTCTTTTTGGTTTTCGGTTTTATTTAAGTTAACAAAGACAAACATACTGTGCCTGTTATTTTATCTATTTTCTAAAAACTTAGACGTATCATATTACTTACAAGCGTTTAAAACCTATATTTAATATCATTAAATTTTATTTATTTTTTTAATTTTTTTTTAATTTCATTTTACTTCAACCTAAAAATAAAACTAAATTTGTTTTTGAAAGTCAATTCAAAACACAATCGCGCGTACACAATATGCAATTCGTCGTACATCAAACGCAGTCGTACAACAAATTTTTGGCCAACCAAACTGACATGCGAACCAACCGTCTCGTACAACCTGTTGAACGACAACGCCACAGATTAAAGTCGGGCCACACTTAACCGCAACGAGCCCGTGGCCGTGCGATTTCCTGATGAAATGTAGGGGGATGCGGTGCAAATAGTTTTGTATTTAATTAAACTTCAGTAATATGAGCCAATTATACCGCGCTTTAAATTACACCTGCTCGTAAAATAATCCTTTACAATAAGGTAACACCGTTTTAAGGTTTGACCACATATAACCACACCGAGGCCTGCACCGTAGCACGACGGTGTCTCGGTTTTGAAATGTATCGTTGTAATCAAATGCCGTAGGCTTAATATTAACGCTTCGTACCCAACCATATGTCCAGTACCGCATTTTAACAAGTAAACAAACATCACCGACCAACGGTTGTACGTCACGCCGCGTCGGCTGCGACACAATTTTAATTAGTTAGTTTGCATCGAACTTGTGATGGTTATAGTTTATTTAATTTCTCGAAATATTAAAAAAACTTATTAAAATAACAATGTGTTCGTATGTTTTACTCACATATTATTAACAAGATCTAACAATAAAATTAATTTTACATTTGTTAATGCTTATTAAATCACTTTTCTGTTGTTTGTATTGTTCGTTTGCAACAACTAACCTTTAACCATTACCTTTTAATTTTTATACGTAATGAACTGAAATAAAGGTGATGCCCGTAAATTCAAAGCTTGATACGGGAAACATCGGCGCTATTTGATCGACATATGATTTCATTGGCTGGGCACGTTTCAGACCGTACGAGACACGGTCGTGCTACGCTTCGGGTCTTGTGGGATATCGGTGCGGTTATGTGTGGCCAGACTTTCACCTATACTACACTTAAAGTTTGAATTAAAAAAAAAACAGAGATAAGCAGGAAAATCTGTTTTATAAAAACGAGATACATACACAAAACAGTAGACTTAGCTTGAAAAAAATGCTTTTTATATTTTTGAGTTCATAAAAAGTGCTTGAATTTTTTCGAATAAATTTGAACTCATTTTCTCTATTACCGTAAATCCGGGCTCGGTGCGCTTATGTGTGGCCTGACTTTTATGCAAATCTCGTTTTGACTGTCTAATCTACTTAAGTTGTGCAACCTGTCGTTCAAGCAGTTGCATAGTCTGTTGTCCCGTTTTAGTGTTAAAAAAAACATTAGAAGTATTATTTTCAAAAATATAAAACATTAAAATCTACGGCTTTGACCTTCCCGTTAAAAGTTTTTATGCATTTATATAGGCATTGACTATAATGCACTTTTAATGAAAGGTATTCTTGTCTGGGTCTTTCATTGTTTATACTCATGAAATTGTCTTCCAGTAATTTTAACCTTTATCTCATTTAATTTCCTTTAGAATTACAGAATAATAAGGTATGTCAAGCTTAAATGTAATACGCAAATATCTCAAAAATGGTTTCTCAGAGCGATCCTTAACACAACGTATACTTTGTTTATGTAAAAACACAGAAGAGTTCACTGCTTTACTCAGATGGTACATACAAAAAGTTTTGGAATTTTTCTTGTTAAAAATCCCTGAAATCGTTTTTTTACGATAGATAAAACGTATCAAATATTATCGAAATGATTTACAAATATTTTTTTACTTTGACATCCTGTATCTTTCTTATTTTTAACGTATGAACATAGGTATCTTCACAACCTGTATGGATAGTTTTCTTTTGTTTACAGCATATATGGGAAGCCGCCGGCCCGCGGGCCGGATCCGGCGCGCTGTATACCGGGGTATACAGGGTCATGCAAACCTGAAATGCACTTGCATAAAAGCAAATATCAAATGAAGCTTTTGATACACACGATTCAGATGTACCTGTCAAATCATCGTCAGTTTTGGCAGCTGGTGGTGTGATCAACTTGAACATAAGCGTAATTCGGCAATTTTTTTATTTTTATCAACGTATTCATTACTTTTAACTTTTCAAAAACATGGATAACCTTGGTACAATGGCGCCAAAGAGCCATTTTTGCCATTTGTTAACTCAAAACCAACAATATAACCCCGTAAAAGACGTTCCTAAACTGAAACGGTAACTGACGTGTCCTACACATGTTCAAGTTTGCACGACCCGCGCCACAAAAATCAAACTCGGATATCGAGTCGCATGCCAAGCCAGATGTGGCAGTTTTTAATACACACGGTCAAATTTGCGCGCGAGCGTTGGCTTTTTGACAGATGTGACAGTTTTGCATGACCGTGTATACCCCTGTTATGATTTGATCCTACCCGCGACCAGACATTTCAAAAAATGAAATTACAATACTTACTCAAACTCACGGTGCAAGCAAGCCGAGTGGCGGCGATCATTAAAGAGTGGGGCACAACAAAAGATTATTTCTTCTCACCTGTTCTACACTAGACGAATATAGATAGATCACTTTTTTATTTTTCCTGTATGGTGGATAGCTTGAACTTTAGTTCAGTTCTATCTGAGCTGGACGTATATATAGCTATTTCATGGGGTGGGGTTTGACAGCTGAAAAAATTGGAAATTGTGTCCAATAATTTTTGAAGACCACAATAAAAAAGGTCTCTCCTCTCAAAACACTGTCTGTTTCTCTGTTTTCCTTGTCTATTATTAAAAATTTTGGAAGAGCAAAAAAAAGATCCTCACTTTTGAAAACACGTCTATTTTACTCATTTTTCTACTATAAATATGTGTACTAAGCGGGGGTTCACATTACTTATTAAAAACATAACAAAAAAGGACTTTTCATACAAATTTCCCTTCTTACTTATGCTAGGGGGGTTAAAACCGCCAAAGCTTATCCCTATATACGTGCGCCCCAGATGCCACTACAACACTACTTTAAATGTAATACTTTAAAACACTGCGGCCCGCGAAGGGTTTGCACACTAATGTTTGGCCCGCAACATGTCAAGGTTGCCCATACCTGGTTTACGGTAACTTTAAGACCCCAGCCAAAGATGAGGGGTTAGTAGTACTATCCTAGTTTGATATTTTTTTAACAATTCTGCAAAACGCTGAAAAAAAATATACAGGGTGTAATTTGAATTGATGGCTTAAAATACAGGATATGGGATTCCATAAGCCTATTTTATGAAGAAAAGTTCTATATTAACATATTATGTATATCCTAAACCTCTTAACTTTTGAGTTAGAGGATGTTAAAGTTTAAAAAAAAAAAAATTGTATTCTTATTATAACTTTACCACTGTTCGTAATATTTTCAAAAAATTTGGCATGCACCTGCTAAGCACCAATAGGCATATGTTAATGTGGATGATTTTTATTTTTTTACCAGTGGCATCCATACGGGATGTACACTGAAGATTTTACAAAAAAATATGGTAAGCCATTGCTTTTCCCGAAAATAAAAATTATTTTTAAAATTCCTATTTATTTTGCAACAACAACCTATTGATCTTTTTTGTCCGATGCACCGTTTTAGTGATAAAAATAAAAACCGTTTTCAATGCATGTTTGGTATAGAGAAATTATTTTTAAACTAGTAGGCTAGTGCCCAATTTTTAGTTTAGTTTAGGCAAAGAAGCAAATTTGTTGCAAAATAAATGAGGATTTAAAAAAATGCTAATAATGCTTAGTAGGTGCGCGCCAAATTTCATTAAAATATCTCAAACAGTTTTAAAGTTATAAAAAGAGTACGATTTTTTCTCCTAAAACTTTAACACCCTGTAGCTTAAAAGTTACGAAGTTTAGGACATATGTTAATATAAACTTTTCTTTCTTAAATGAGGTAAAGAATCATATCCGCCGGGCGGGACTTGGGAAATCCTATGTAATTTTTCATGGAGTCAATTATTGGCTCCCCTAATTATTTTAGAGAAAAATTCTATTAAAGTTTATTGAAGAGCATGCAAATCTACGTACATGGTAAAAACTTTAGATTTTTCGGTTAACCCGTTTGCTAGTTAGATGCTAATATATTTTTAAAAATTGTTACATTATTATCGCCTCATATTTATGAACAACAATAAAAATACCAGTTAGCGTGACATTACGTTGTCATTTTAAAATTTAGTGCTTTATTATTATCAAAAAATCGTAGAGCGAAATTAATTAAATAAAAAATTAACCATGAGTTATACTACTGAATAAAAAGTATTGATGATTAAATGGTACTATCAAGAAAATAGTTACCAAAAGGTGTCAGACATGTTCATGCTCTTCAATAGAATTTTTCTCTAAAATAATTAGGGGAGCCAATAATTGATCCCATTAAAAATTACATGGGATTTCCTATGTCCCGCCCGGCAATGCATCACCCGGTATACTATAGAAACAAAATAACGAAGTTTCAAGATCCAAAAGTTTACGGCGATCCATATTCACCCGCCTGGACGGTTACTTGTCTACCAAAATGTCAGAGGTTACTCAAAATTATTCTACATTTCTCTATTTACATAATTATAATATTAACCGTTACATGACTTCTTTCTAACCTGTTACAATCAGACCTGAAGAAAAGACGCTCCTTTATACTAAACTAATTTAAATTCAACGTTCCCAAACGGGCCGTAGAGTTACCCTTGAATTACTTTCTTCCAAGACTAGACTAACTCGTCTATTAGATAAAAAAGTGCTTTTGTCACCGAACTAGAAAGGTGTCCCGTTGGAGGATCTAAGAGTGAACTCTTTTTGTAAACGCCGCTCCTTTTCATGTATAGATTCGGGTGGCTATTTAATACTATTTATCATATTCCCGAAGAATAATTTGTTATGATTTGGTACGTCTGTTTAGAAAATAAAAAATAAATCTTTAACGGATTTCTGGTTAAACAAGATTGGTTAGGCATTGAAGAAGCTTTTAAGAAATTAAATTTCGGGAAACACTAAAATCTTAGATGTTTTAAGAACGTTTCATGGTAAAACACTGTTCATACAATATCTTTTAATTTTAGAATAAACATACTCTTAAATGTCCTCTATTTAACACGAATTCCCTATCCCGACCGTAGTAAAAGTAAGAATTTTATTTTATAACAACCATACCCTTTTAACGATTTTTTCAAAAGAAATTGGTAAGTTAAAGATTTAAAAAGTATTACAAAAAAACCAAGCGGTATTCGTTTATTTAATAATAATAGGTTTGTTTCAGCAGAATGTTGGAAACATGTTAGCAACAATCGTAAAACGCAAAAATTCTTACAAACATTAGTCAGAAATGTTGGCAACATGTTTCTGCTGGAACGACAAATAAACAATGCGTGCATACTGCTTATACGTCAATACAAGAAAGGTTATGTTAAAAATTTGTCAGTAATGTTTGAAGAAAGTTTGCAAACTTTTCAAACAGTTTCTCAACATGTTATAAACATCTTAAAACTACTGCTGGAACAACAAACAACTGTATAATGTTACAAACATTGCACTGCTGAAACGACTAATCCGAACGGTTGCAAACATTTCTGACAGCCTGCTGGAACAAACCTAATGTTTGAAGTTAGTGATTCTCGATGATTCACGTGAGTGAAAGTAAGTAAGCGAGGGCGGATGTAATTTCGACGCAGAAGTAATTATGCAAATTTTACAAGGGCAAATTCGACACTCTTGTTCTAGTGAAGGGTTCTTGGTAATGCTGCAGGTATTTTCGACGCATAGTTTTTATGCCATTTGTAGCTGTTCAAGAGAGAATTTAAACCGATTTTGAATACTAGTGTGTATTAGTCTTAGGTTTAATTAAGAAATTAACAAAAAAACTAACAATGACTCCTTACCTATTCTCTGTCCTTGGTAGAAAATATTTGAGTAATAGCAAGTAACAAAACACCGAAAACCGAAGACAGAGTTTAGGTGGGGGTCAGGGTTAGTTTTGGGTAATTATTAATTTTTTTAATTCCTTAATTGCGATTTTTTTCTCCATTTAAAAAGAAATATCCATTACCACAGCAGCTTTGAAGAAGCTTGGTGTCCTTATTTCATTCAGAAGGCATTTCTTTCCCTTGTATATGTACACAGGGTGTTTCAGAATAAGATACTGGTCCTTAAGAATGTCAATCCTTATAAGAGAAATTTAATATCTATGTCCTAAATATCTTCACAGGGTGGTGAAGGTTTATATATACAGGGTGTTTCTAAACAGTGGTGCCAAAGGGCAACGGAAGAATCCTTTTATTAAAATAGGAAAAAAGTTGGGTCTGGAAATTCCTCGTTCTTAAGATACCTACTGGTACTTCCATAGACCCATGTTTTTTTAAATCTTTGGACAAGCCACGAAGCCTTAATACTATCTTACTGTGGGTGTCTTAAGCGAGGTTTAAGGAAGTTTGTTGACACGCGACTTAAATACTTTAAGATGTGGGGGAAAGGAAAGACCGCCGCGAGCAGCAGGTTCCACATTCTAGAAACTCTAGGGATAAAATAACGAACAACGAACAAAGTGGGAAGTTCGGAGCCTGTTGGGCAGTTGGACCGTATAGGGATGCATACGTGCGGCACCAAGAGATTCTTTGTTGGGAACTGTGAGTGGAGGAATTATACTGGACAATTCTTCAGAGCAGAAGCCATGGAAGTACCTATAAAAGCGATAAATCCCCCACAACCCAACGCTGGACAAGAGAGGAAGTCTGTCTGTAAGTGAAGGATCATTCATGAGACGAGCAGCTCTTCTTTGAATAGAATCAAGAATGCTTAGGGTTGTGGGGGACGCCCTTTTTAAAAGCCGTTTAAAAAGTAAGGTAAATGATTTGAAAGAGCGAGTCCTTGCGCAGTGCGTAACCTCTATATTTTAACACATTTTTAGTTGTTGGAATACAGAAATACATATTACATGAAAAGCAGTAACAGAAATATAAGCAAATTAGGCCGCTAAAATCTACTCTACTATTTTTTAAAACAACATTCCAAATAAAAAAATTAATAAAATGTTGGAGAACTTCTACAAATTTAGTACCATTATAAAATTGCTAATGAAGTAATAATAATGGTTAGTAATAAAGTAAACCATACATACAATCAGTTACAAAACATGTAAACACTACTTATAAGCGTTTGAAACAGCTAAGAGATCGTATTACCCATAATCTGGCGCTTAGTGAACTAAAAAACATATTACTCTCGAATCATTTGTTGAAATATTTAGTTACATTTTAGTTACATGTGCCGTATGTTGCCAAACTTATGGCAAGCGAAAAGTAACTTAATATTTAATTTATAGATTCATTAAAAAATATGAGCCTTTTTTAGCGGCTTCAATATGTTTTATTATTTTTTAACGAATGGCCCGGCCCTACTCAGCTGACTAAAATTTTCTTTAAAAAATAGATCCAAAGGTTCTTCTCCTATCCACCCAATAGTCCGGATTTATTACCGTGCGATAAATCCGGACTATAAAGCTCTCCCTCTCAATGGGCTAAAAACTTTAAGATGATAACATCATTACTTTTTATTGGGTTTGTCAAAAAACAGCAGACTTTTTTAACAATTTTTAATGACAATATATTGTTAAATCAAATTAAAGGTATTAGAACTTCGTGCAACATTATCGTTAAAATCTAGTGACATTTTATATCTCAGGGTGTTGCCAACGGTATTTGCTTTAAAGTTAAAAGATTGGTAAACCACACCTTCCTTTAAGTTTTAAGGCAAATAAGATATTGCCACCAATTTTAGGTATATGAATATACAAGGTGTTTGTGATTATGGTACCAAACTGATGGTAGAATAATTTACACAAAAATGCAAATTTTTGGTTTCCGAGAAACAGGGTATTAAACTTTTCAAAAACTTTCAAACTTTATGGAGGCTTATTGTAGTAAAATTTGTTAGACTAGATATTAACGTTATTAAACTAAGTATTTGTTGTTACATAATTTCTAATAAGAAATTACAAAACCTAATTTTTAAACAAAAATAATCCTTTCATGTTTCTTCTCTAAACACATGCAATTAAGTGGATTTTTCTCTCTTAAGCCAAACAAAATATGAAAACTAATTAGGAGGCGGCACAAAAGTTGTATTTTTAATGGGCTAAATTTAAAGAAAATATTAAAAATTTTCAAACATTGAAGTTGAGGTGTAGCTTAAGACGCCACTAAATTTATTAAATCTAATTATGCATTTATTAACAATGCTATAAATAGCACACAAATTGCAACCTAATTAGGTAATTATTAAGATTTTACAAAAACCCATTATTTATTCAAGTCTAACACCCTGTATCTTGAAGACGAAGAATTTACTCATGTTTATCAAAACTTTTTTTCCTATTTTTATAAATTTAAATAACCATTTATTGGTCAGGAAGCATAGACCTTCATAGACCTTAGAATAGGGCCGGGATAACCCATGCACTGAAGCCGCTCGACTTATTGTGCGCCCTGTCTTTTTAACGTCTGGGTGATGTCAGCCAGACGAGATTTACAGCTTAACGTGGGTTCCGAACCACGGTCCTATGAGCGACAACATAAGACCTCGTGCCCACCCAGGGGCACTCCTAAACCTACCAACTGAGTGGGGTCCGCATGTCTACGGTTGCGCAGGACACGGCAAAGTATGTTCCGGCGACCTGGTCCTTTGGTGGCCTTTAGCGGCAATACATTTTGCACTTTGTCCGTCTGGTGTTAAGCTAACCACTAAATTTCCGACCAACTTATAAATAAGTATTTGGCCTCAGCAGGATTCGAACCCACCTCACGTCCGTTGTGCTCTCAACCTGGCGATTGCCTTGCAGCAAAGCCATAAATCCAGACAAGCAAGCAAGACTTAGCGCCTTACACACTAAGCCATCACGGGAGCTGTCCGCAACTTAAATATTAATCCTTATGAAGTGATCATGCAAAACAGAAACTAGTGCCGGATTAAGCGTGAATCCGTGAAGAAACCGCTTCAGCGCCAGATCGGGAGGGGATCAATTTAAGGTAAGAAGAAAGTTAAAGTTAAATACAACATATGTTGTATTAGGTGAAGACTTTTTAAGTGTCCGACCGAAATTTTGGTTTCGTTTCGGCCAAAACTTTTACCGAAACTGATTTCGAAAGTTGTCGTGCGCTATCGCCTAACTTCGGTTCTCGCGGCAACGCTCTGGCGAACCCTGTCGGCCATGTTGGGGAATTGTCGTGACCCTAATTAATGCAACATATAATATTTTATACTTGGCTACGTATGTTTCGGTTTCGCCCAAATCGAAACTCACGTTGTCAAATATAAAATATATTAATTAGGGGCACGAACATGGCCGCCAGGGTTCGCCAAAGCGTTGCCGCGAAACACGAAGTTAGGTGAGAGCGCACGACAACTTCCGAAATCAGTTTCAGTTTCGGCCAAATACAAAACCGCAAATTCGGTCGGACGCTACTTTTTTGCTTTTAAATTGGTTTTAAGATACCAAAAAGAAATCGCGCAATAAATACTCTTTGCTTCTATAAAAATCAGGATTTGATTCGGCACTGCCGACTATTGCTGAACTAAACATGTTTCGCCTATTGTTCCTTTTGATTATTTTCTGCTATGATATTTTGTTTAGAATCCAAAAATTTTTTAAGATGTTCTGTGTAAAACCGTCTTTAAAATGTGAATACGTAAAGTAATATTTTACTCGTGTACTTTTTTCAGTTAGTTAAATAGATTCTCTTCTCTTACGGCTAAAATGATGATGCTTCATTCGCGCCATTATTTTACTTTACCTGGACCAAACTCATCCCTTAACAACCCCAAGTTAAAAACTAATTATAAAGGACAAGAAAGAAGAAGTTCACATATCCTTTTTTACCTTTTAGTATTGTCCTTTTAAATAGTCTCATCCCAAGTTGAATTGATAAGCAAATTGCAAATATGGGGACCATTAATTTTCTTACCGTTTGAAAAATGGTTATTTTAAAGCTTGCTGTATAAAATAATAGAGGTAATGTGCTATGAAACCTAGCGACTGTTAAATGTCAGCAACATATGTAATTAATAAACAAAAATTAAATTGAATTCCTATGGGTGAAAACCAACGAAAAAGTGCAGTTTGCTTTTTTATAAAATTAATTTTGCCTGTCGCACTTTGAGTAGAGGATAGTGTTTTAACTAATATATATATATAATATAAAAGTGAATGGTTCTTGAGCCTTGATATAAATACATTAATAAAAGGTAAAGTTCTTTGGGCATATGGCTCATCAATTACTGTAAAAATAATTAAATAAAAAATACCCTGCAAGAATTCGGCTACTATGGTTGGTTGCTTAAAAATAATATATATATATATATATATATAAATTGTTTTCTTGGGATTAGGTTCGAAAAACAACTGTATGACTTTTTAGTCACATATATTTAAAATCCAATTTTAACGTTTCGGCAGGTACTCCTTGCCTTTTTCAAAAATAATTCCGTTACAAAACTAAAAAGAAAAGTACAGAAAACTTTTTCCTTATATTAACAAACACAAACAAAAGACTTTAGAATTATAGATATGGCACTTTTTTATCACATTACATTAAAACGTATAAAACAAAAAACATGTAACACTTTAAAATAATAACTTATGCATTACCGGTCTACTTCTTGACTGTTCAGAATTTGCAAGTAAAGGAATGCTGGAATTTGTTTTTTCATATTAAGTATAAGGTATTATATATATACAGGGTGTCTCTAAAAAATGCGGAAAACCGCCAATCCCTGGGGCTAAATATGACAATCTAAAATGACTTACCTTAATCAAGTGGTTGATTTCGGAGATACAAGGTGTTAAAAGTTTAATATGGTTTAAAAAAATGTAAATAATTGTTGCATTGTCACAATTTTCGATTAGAGAGGGCTATGGAGAATAAAAAATTAAAATCTTCTCCAACTTTTTTTAATTTACCGTTCTGCGATATCTTGAAGGTATTTAAAACCAAATCACTTTTTAAGCCAATCTGTATTGGAATTTTAGATAAAA
The DNA here is from genome assembly GCA_014170235.1 of Listronotus bonariensis. Classification (NCBI taxonomy): domain Eukaryota; kingdom Metazoa; phylum Arthropoda; class Insecta; order Coleoptera; family Curculionidae; genus Listronotus; species Listronotus bonariensis. The sequence goes on along the minus strand of JACEGR010006485.1, from coordinate 13,512 downwards.
ATTCTTATTCTTTAACATATTTTACCTAAAAAATTAACGTCGTGAAAGGTATTTTAAACATCCGTTTTTGAGATATCTAGATTTAAAAAATCACTCCTGTATGGCCAGTAGGGTGGAAAGAAAAACATTTTTTTTTAATCGTTGTCGGACAGTCTTCAAAATGTGCTTATGGATGTACATAAACTTGTGGTAAATTCTGAACTCTTTAACTTTTTATCTTCGGGTTCCTCATTGGCTCTGAAACTTGCTAAATATCTTAATATTATTAATTTTTTCAGAGCAATTAAAAAATCTAAGAATACATATTTTACATAATGCTTACAGCCTAATATGTTTATAATAATGGTAAAAAAATGTTTTTAAAAAATATTACTTAATTTGTATCTGAAGGTTTGTTTAACCATTTAAAAACTGCCCGCCTATGGCCAATTTCCGATTAAATATAGCGCGCTGGTAATAATGTAACGTTACGGCGGTACTGGCGATAACTTGCTTTATTAGAGGATATTAGAATCACGAATGGTGTCTAAAAACAATTTATGATAAACAATAAATAAAATGCAGGTCAGGAGAGCTAGAGTGTATCAACGTCAGAAGTATTCTTTGGTAGTTGGAAATATTACAGCAATAATTGCAATATAGATATAAAAAAGCATTCGGAAAAAAATATGGTTTATGGTTTAAATCAATTGAAAAAAAACTTTTACAGTTATATAGTTTTGCCATATTCTATAATCATTTTTAGTCTTCGGGTATGGAAAGTTCATTAAAATAAAATAGAAGGTCTTTATCTTAAGGGAGATTAAAGTTTCCCTTAGAGTAAATAGATATGCTTTCCCTTTCCTCCTGAATCCACAGCAGTTTTATTAATCCAACTCCTTTTAAATCGGATAGGTCAAATATTTCTTTCAGAAAAAATAAAATAAGTTTCATCTAGATAAAAAACTGTCGGTTTCTGGTGTAATTGGTAAATGAAGTTCATCTAATAGAGTAATATTTTTTTAATATAAAATGCGCTTTTCTCATACCTTTATCGCAACTAATGGTGCCATATTTTTAACCACCAAAAATACTTCTAGTATCTGCATTTAGCTGATACAGTCGTGCAAGCCTTGCATTGATACATTTGAGCTCTAGTGATCTACATTTAATTTATTGTTTATGATGAATTATTTTTAAACACTATTCTGATATCCTCTAATAACGTAGGTTTTGCCAGTACGACCATAAACGTTTCCAAATGCCATTATTACCAGCGCGCTATATTTAATCGGAAATTGACTATAGGCGGGCAGTTTTTAAATGGTTAAAGAAACCTTTGGACATACAAATTAAGTACTATTTTTTTAAAACATGTTTTCAACATTATTATAAACATATTTTGATTTTAGAATTATGTTAAACATGTATTCTTAGATTTTTTATTCACTCGAAAAAAATTAATTAAATTAAGATATTTACCAAATTTTAGAGCCAATGAGGAACCTGAAGATAAAAAGTTAAAGAGCTCAGATTTCAACACGAGTTTTCGTACATCCAGAGGCACATTTTAAACTGTCCGGAAACAATGTTATTCGTTTCACTCTAATGGCCAGGTCTAAGCTATAATGGGTGTTTTAGAATAAAATGCTGATTTAAGTCTTCATCTTTAGGTAAAAGTTTAAATGAACCTAAGCCCTAAATATTTTTTTTATTATTTACCACCCTGTATCTCAAGAGTTATGCAATGTAGGACATGGGTTTATTTAAACTACAATTAATTAAGAATTAACAACCGCAATGATCAGCATTTTATTTCAAAACACCCTGTATAGCTTGAACGTAGCCCTACAGAAAGTGTTTTTTTTTTTTTAATCCAGGTATCTCAAAAACGGCTGCTCAAAATCAACTAAAATCAACTTTTATCACGTATTCCTTTTTAAGTAAAATATGTTGGAGATAAACAATTCTTATCTAAAAGTTAAATACAGAGTGACTTAAAAGAGTTATTTGGTTTTCTCCCTTTTAATCTGTAAACTTTTTGTGTATCCTAAATAAGACCCTCTTTAAAATTTTTGGGAAATGGTGTTTTACAAAACTCATGCATACGAAAAAAATTGTATCTTTTTTTTGCATTTTGTTAAAATTTATTACATTAAAGTCAAAATCGTTATCCTTTAATTCTTTTTCAAAAATTCGATCGAACAAAACAAAAAAAACGGCTCAATGGATTGAATCGAAACTACGTGGAGGTTTTGTGGGCATATTGAACTGTAAAAGGCATACTTAACATTACTGGTTTTTTAGTATTTTCAATTAAGCGTCTGATTATCCCAAAAGCTACAAAAAGCCCTTTTTTTTCTATGTAAAGAATTTTTTTAACACCGTAGCTGATTTTTGTGTCGAATTTATTAGAGATTTTAAAACCCTCCTTAATTCTCTTGTGCAATCAACGGTTGCTAAAATATTGATGGTTAAAGACAAAAGATCCTTTTTCATTTAAAGTTTAATATCTCCACGAGAAGTGGTCATCAAACTTTAAAAAACTCAAATTAAGGCTAAATTAACAAGTTATTCAATCCATATAGTGGTTAAGTTGATTTCGTTTTCCAAGTTCTTACACAAAATAAAAAGAACTAAACATTTTTCAAAAAAAATTGCGTTGTTTATAAAAATATGTTTTATCCACACACATTTATTTCAGTACGACCATTTTTATGCAAAATACAGCCACCTTTTTTCAGTATCCTTTAATTTTTTTTTACTACTGTAGTAGCCGTATGTCCCCTACTGATCTTACAATATTGCAAAATCTTCCAAAGCCTACTTTTTAGTTCGTCGTAGGACACCCAGTATATTTTCTAAAAAAGATTGGAATCTAGATTAGTTTATCTTTTTGCCAGCAACCGAATAAAATAAATATTTTCCCATGTTGGCCTTAAAACACAATTAATAGATATGTAATAAAAAGGGCTTGAAATGTTGAATGGAGCCGGCATGAATGGATTTCGCGCCACTTTTTCTCACACAAATATTTGATGTGTGGGTCTAATGTGGCAGAAAAATTCCCGAGAAGAAATCCTATGTGAACTACCGATAAATTTGTCTAATCTAAGATCGGGGGCTTTTTCAGACTTGCACTTTGTTGTCGGGCGATTTTTTCTTGTGAGGTTTCGGGTCCTTTTATAGGCGTTTAGAGGGCGGAATGAAGCCAAAAGCAAAAGCACTTGTGCATAAAAACATGCATTGATTTTTCAACCTGTTCTCAGAATCCAATAAGTATACTAAAACATTCCTTTAGCCATTTCCTGTGTAAGGGTCTATGGTTAGACCACATACGTTTATAGCTTTTAAAACTTTTTTCTTTTATCGAAATGACAAGCGGGTCTCAAGAATAGTGGGTGTAGTTAAAAGGGAAATAAAAGGAATAACAAACATGTATGGATGTTGATTTTTTCAAGCCATTGTTTTAAGGATGGTAATTAATTTTGACATCCCACGCTTTATTAAAACAATAAGTTGGTACCCAATGGGTAGATGTATTTTGATTGAGTACTATACAGGGTGTTACAGAATGTTGTTAAGGCAGATTCTACATCAGAAAATTTAAAGAAAAGTTTATATGCATGGGTCCGCAAATGTTTCTGTTCTCAAGATACAAGGTGTTCAAGATTTAGAAAAAAACTTATTTTAGTAAAAATTGTTAGACTGGATTATTAGTAGTTATTGTTGTTGTAACATAATTGCAAATAAAAATGATAATAAATTTAAAATATTAAAAATCGATATAAATCTTTTCTAAAAGGCTTTCTTTATGGTCTAAAAATGTGCAATTAAGTGGATTTTTTCTCTTAAACTAAAAAAGGTACAAAAAAGGGACATAAAAGCTGTATTTTTATTTGTCTAATCTAAAGAAAGTACAAAATTTTAACATACATTTACACAGTCAGTGCCTTGCCGGTTTTTTATTAGAAATATTCTTTCAATTACCGCTCGCGACTCCACTGGACCTATTAAATGTAATTAAGTTAATGATAAATTACCCCCTTATTGCCATAGATAACATTGCAAAAGGAAAACAAAATTGCGTAAAGGATATTTAAACACTTTTTTACAAGTTTCACCCCTGTATCTTGAGAACGAGGAATTTGCGGACCCATGTTTATATAAACTTTTTTTATATTTTCAATAGTAAAATCTGTTCCTAAATTTTCCAAACAATATTTGGAACATCCTGTATAAAAAAGACTACCAAAATTAGTAAAACTGGCCTGTGCCAAGATTTAAATAAATACGCGTCTTAATCCTTTGACAGTCTAGTAGATCTTACAACGATAATACTAACATAGCATTGGTGTGTTAAGGAAAATATGAGGCAGTTTATTAACAATAGAAGTAAAGATTTGACGTATTGAAATGAAAGGAAAGACCTCTGCAGTTAGAATACTTTCTAGCCTAGACACTATAGGGATAAAGAAACAAATAAAGTAGAGATTTTGGGGTCCCTCTAGATAGGATGTAAAGGAATACATAAAAGTGACAGTTCGTGTTTACCTAAAGTCGCGTCCAGACTTGCAACAATTCGCCGAGCCGCTCCACGCCGCATACCGCACCACATAGCGCGGACGTGGACGGAATTCACGTCGTTTCAAGGCCTTGGCGAATGATTCGCCGATGATTCAGAGCTTGTCGGTTTTTGGCATTAAAAAAGCGCGCAAGCAGGTTGGTTAGTTTGAACGGATTTTGGCGAATTGTTGTAAGTCTGGACGCGGCTTAGTAAGAGCCGCTATGGAAGGAATAGTATTGGATAATTTTTCGGAGTAAAAGCCGTTAAACTATCTATGAAAAAGCATTAAAATTCCTACAGATGAGCAGTTGGCCAAAGAAAGTTCTCTTTTAAAAGTGGTGTAAGTAATAAGGCAAAAGGCAATTTTTTAATAGAATTTAAAATACACGAAAGGAGACACCATTCTCCAAACATGGGAAGAGTATTCCAAGAAGGGTGTGATTATGGATACATACAGTGCATTTCCATTAAAACGAGCCCTCCAGTAAAAAACCATTTTTTGTACACATATAAAAAATCATAAAACAAGTACATTCATATTTTTAGGAGAACCCATTTTTGTATTAAAACTTATTTTCTCAGAATTATCTTCTCCATCACCAACACAAACGTCAAAAAGGTTAAAAGGGAAAGGGGGGTTGTGATATTATCGTGAGGGTTTTAAATTCTCTCTCTTTAATAGTTTTTCAAAATCAATTTTGTAGTTTCCGAGAAAAATCACCTCGAATGCTTATTTGCTTATTATTAAAACAAATTTGGTAGCTAGATATATCGCATAAATGTGTATTGTTTCACCAATTCAGTTGCTTTCTATATCTTTCGGCTTAGCCGAAAATGATCGTTACTTTCTTATTTCAAATAAGTCACACGGTATTTTTTTACTTATTTGAATAGAAAAGCAATTTTGAGTACAATCACACTGCATTTACTACTTTTTAACATCTAGCAACTAACTTTATCTTTACTCTTTCCCATCATGGCCTAAAATAGAAGAAATAGAATATAAAAGCAATTGCTAATGAGTTTGTACTTTATTTCCTTTTTTTTCCAGTTAATTATATGGTTGATTTAGCTCCTATTAGCCTTATTGAGAAAATAAGCGGCAAATATAAACAAAGATCTCCAATCATTTTTTTCTTGGTAATAACATTTAATTGCGGTTATTTTTGCTTTTCTTTTGGAGAGGTGCGTAACTAGAATTTTTAAATTATTTTAACTAAAACTAGATGATCCAACTTCGTTGGGCGTTAATTTTATTTTTTACCGAATTTTAAATCTCCTCCTTTAATCTTAAACTCCGCCCCTCCCCGGAAATAGTTTTTAAATTCAACACTGGAAAAGCAATAAAATTTGCAAACTTTACCTCCTCTTAATATTAGTATAAATGAATATCGAAGAAAAAATCAACTAAAAATAAGTAACTAAATCAATTGCTTTATTCTTATCTACTTTTATTTAAAAAAAAAAACCTGCTTTGGCCGAGAATCGAACCCCTACCACTGGACTACCGATGTTTATGAAAGATAGCTGACCCGTGCCCACTTCGTTGGGAGTTAATTATATTTTTCCGCTAACCTGATATACATGTGCCATTATATTTATCTTAAAAAGCTTTTTGTTTAATCATAATAAAATATAGCCTATAGCTTACTCCTGAATAGTATATCTTTCTTCCTGTAAAATAATTTTTATAATCGGTTCAGTACTTTCGAAGACTATCCCTCTACAAACAAACAAGTTACAAAATTTACCCTTTTATTATATAAATATTGATTATACATTTTTAGTTAGCCTCCGCCAGATACAATATAAGTTTTAACATAAAATTACCTCTCTATTTTTGCGTAAATTTAATCAAATTTATGCACTTTTTCTTATAATCAACGGCATAAAAAATTTTGGAGTAACCAAAATTTTAACTGGTTATAGTTTTTAAGATAAAATGGGAAGGAGGCAAAACGGGAATAGACGTTTTCCGTCCCCAAAGAACCAATTCCTGGTATAGTCGTAAAAACATTCTTTCTCACTACGGACAAATAAACCTATTATTAACCCCAATAGTCACACACACTACTCAGAGGCGCCACTTTGTTAAAAACGACAAAGGAAATCTTCAAATAGGAATCAGATCTATCGGCGTATCTTTGGTATCAAATCTCGCTGTAAATAACAGATAATTCTTTTTCACTTCAACATGGATGTTAAAAATATGAGCATTCTATTTCCAAGACTTGAACCCTCAACAAATCAATAGAACTCAATAGATCTGTCCATCTCCCTCAGCAACTCTTAATTACCATCGCTACAGGCCAGTTATAAAGCAATATTTACCTACCTTAACACGCTTTGTAAAGCAAACCGCCATTCAAACGAAAAAGGTGATGCCACAGACATTCCAAATTAAGCTTAACAGCTTTTGGGCTCGAATTACATCCCTTAAAAGTTCGAAAAGCTCAGCTTTTCCTCCGCGCAGTTCGACGGTCATGACATAGTTGAGCCAAACCTTGCCGATTTATGACAGAAAACAAATCAGAACTTCATTTCATGGAATCTATTTTTGGATGGTTTTAGAACACTCCCAATATATAACTAACAACCCCTAATTTTATTATAGCATGGCATTCTACTAAGGTATGACACAATATAAACATTTTGAAGGTTGGTTTGATACTAGGCAATTTTGAGACCACGTATTGCAAGTTTATATGAATTGCTTTTGCTTCTCAAGGATACTCTCTGCAAATGCTCTGCAATTAAAAAAATACTACTGCAGCCAGAGAAGCAACTAGGTTCTCTAATACCTTTTTAAAAAATGAGGCATGGGACACACACCAAACATGCTGTGTAGGCAATATTTAAAAAGTATATCGACCTGTAAAGCAACAACAAAGGAAGCACGCATTACTTCAGTCATCCTATCCGAAATGTTTACATTGCCGGCATTCGCGGGTGTCGCTGCGTCCAGACTTGCAACAATTCGCCAAACATTTGTCCAAGCCACCAATCTGTTTAGGCACTCCCCCTAACGCCAAAAAACAAACAAGCCCTGAATCACCACGGCGAATCATCTTCGCCAAGTCCTTAAAACGACGTAAATTCCGTCCACGTCCACGTCTGCGCGATGTGGCCGGGGTATGCGGCGTGGGCGGCGCGGCGATTGTTGCATGTCTGGACGCAGCTTTAGACTATGTCTTCTTTCCCACATTGCTTATGAAGGACTTCATTAAGCTAATTCTGTATATATCAGATGCTAAAAGCCTAAAAGGAACACTTTGGTAAAGACAATTTTTGTTTTAAAATTTGCGAAAAAAGAGGTTTTTTGGTAAGGAAAAATCTAAGTTTTAAAAGCGAATCTTCTAGTTGTAATTTTTTTGTGAATTTGATGAAATTTTATCGATAGATTTTAAATTTTGCCAAATTACCTGTATTTTTAAAAAACTATAGCCAGTTGAAATTTTTTTACTATACATTTTTTTATGCAAGACTTTTAGATGCACTCTAATGACCAAATAGGCAGATATTTTCGCAAAAACTTGTGATATGACGATAAAATTTGATAAAATTCACCTAAAAAATAGTATTTGCTTTTGAAGTACAGATTTTCTCCTGGGGAAGGCAAATGCTAGTTGCAATAGATTTAGCTTGATAATATTGTGTTTGTTTTAAATGCGGACGTAAGTGACTTATTTTAACTTTCTCTAAATCAACAAACAATATTTCTCTCTTTACGATCACTGTCATACAAAGTTTTGTGGATTTCTCAAAAAGAAATGCAGTGGTTTCTCTTTCATCCTTCCGGGGTCATCCCACCCAGGTCCCTGACTGTCGCCCTCCCTAGGTGGTGCACCGCAGCCTAAAGGCTTATTGTGAAACCTCTGACCCGTACTTCTCTTCCATTCGCACACCATTTATTCCATAGCTTTTGGATGGTTGCCGCTCGGTCCTGGGTTTGTTCACCCCCCCGAGGCAGAACGCCGGCGCGCCCGGTCACCCATCCAGCGCAAGTGGCTGCGCCTCTCACTGCTTAACTTCGGTGATCGATAAAGCCGACCCCACTGGAGCAGCGAGAAGCTGCGGCAAAAGTTCAGGAGTTATTCTAATTTACAGTATTGACTCTCAGGCAATAAAAACTGTTTAGTTCAATGCCACAATTATGTTCGTTGTGATAAAAAAAAGTAAACCTTTTCTTATCCTGTACTAGCGGTAAATTCATTGCAGAAACAAATATATAAAAACATTAATATAAATACTCAAGAGTTCTCTTACGTTGAACATAAAAAACTATCTCCTGTCATCAACATAAGGCATTTTAAAAATGAACTTGGGTTAACCCGATCCAGAAAAACCTGTTCCAAAAAAATCAGCAAATATCTACCAGTGTTCATAAATTAAACGGATCCTTAAGTCGGGTTGAATTCTGCTGACCTAGCTGAAAGTCAGAGGTTAAGCCTTGTTTTCAGAACTATGTCGTGTCGCCAGCGTCAATGAGGGACTAATGAGAGCTAAGAATTTTTTGACTGACTTCCCCCACTCTTTTGTCGCCAGCGACAGCCTTTCGAGTTGAATTTTTAAAAACGTGTCGCCAGCGACAATTATGGTGTTGCAGCGACACGGTTCTTGTCGCAGCGACAGAGCATAATTATGTTGTTCCCCTACAACGACACGGCGGAGGGATTGTCGCTGGCGACACGACGTAGTTCTGAAAACGAGGCTTTAGTAGGGTTAAACAGAAATGTCAAAATCAGCTGTTTCCGTTTTTTAGGTATTTAATAATTTGTGTCGTGTTTATTACAAGAGAAAAAAAAAAACAATTATTATTTGATATTTATGATTATTATTTACAGCTTAAAAATTGTTAAAATCTTTAAAAATAACTGCACGACAAAGAACAAAGCAAAAGGGTTTGTTTTGTTTTAACACAGAAGCCGATGAATTAAAGGCCAAATGGAACATACGTGTTCAAAAATATTAAATATTCCAGTGAATCTTGAAAACAGCTGATATGATCTTCCCCAACCCATTGAATACATTTTTGAAAATGCCTTTAAAAGTTTTAATAAAAGTTAAAATTTTCATAAGCGGGTTTAATATCGGCTCTGTCTAAGGAGGTCTAATACATTATTACCTACTCTTTGCTAATACACTTATTTTCAACATTTCATAGGAACAAAGATGTATCTTTTATTAATACAGGGCGTCCAGCTAGTCCTGTTCATGTATCTGTAAGTTATTTAATACTTCCTTTAAAAGTAATTTAAAGAGTCTTACTTTTGAATATATCTTATTAAAATTGAATTGGAATATACGGTAATTCAATAACTATGTCTAAAAAGCTTAATTCATTCCATGAAAGTTTTTGGGAGGCAATAAATAAGAAAAAGAAGGTCTATACGATAAAGTATACACATCGTGCCAGCTTGATGCTTTCAACTAAGTTTTTTGTATGTTTAAAAACTAGCAGGTAAAGATTAGACCGAAAACGCATGAGCTCAGACAGCACGAGGCAATTTTTGGCCATAAAAGGTCTGAAGTAGCACGACGTATACAACAATAAAAATTAACAATATTAACTTGTAGTATTTTTCACATATTTTTTATATCCGGGATATGTCTTACATCTTCCCGGATACCCTGTATATTTTTTGGATTTTGACAACTTTCTTAGTTTATGTTTCAAGTGTTGTCGTGCATATTCCATAAGTATGTTTTAAATTATGCAAAACATAAACAGTCATTTCATTGATTAAGTTAAATTAATTTAAAAAAAAATGTTTATCAGTATGTTTAAATATAGGAAATGACCGTTATGCAAACGCACCATACATTATTTACATAATATCCATTTATTGATGAAATAATAATAGAATTAGTTAATTTTTTACGCAGTTTTGACCTTATCTTCATTAATGACAATAAAAATACTGAGGTTAAGATATTAGTCTCCAAAAGCCGTTACAAGAGCCTTGCTAAGTTGTTGCAAAAATGATGTAACGTTGCTCCCAAAATAAACAAATTAATTGCCTCTCTCGTTTTGAAAATAAACTAAGCCACTTATCTTTGTATTAGGCAAATAATTGATTCTTGTAATGTCAACAGTTAAATGAGCCCGGGTAAATATATACAGAGTGTTCCGAGAATTTATGCGTCAAATTTTAAGAGCACTATTCTACGTTTAAAATAAGCTCTTGTTCTCTATATACGCATATGTGTCCAAAATGCTTCTCTTTAGAGATACAGGTTTAAATTGTAGAAAAAAATAATTATAATTTTTAAACCGCTTTAGATATTTAATTGGTATTTAGGTACCTTCTTGCTCCTGCAAGACATATTTCTTTATGTAACATGTTAAAAAAAAAATACCAGTAGCGTCCGTACCATATTTGTATATGATATTTTTAAGAAAAATAAAAACCACTTTAATGCATGACCAATTTGCGACAATAATGTTCAACATTTTAAACCTAAAATTTCAAATTATGGTTTTTATTTTTTTATTTAAAAACTATGCATTGTTCGGAAAAAGTCAGGAGTTTAAATTTGTTTCCAATTCAATGCGGATTTTAAAAATAATTTTTTGGGAAAAAAACAGTGGCTCACCATTTCTTTCATGAAAAATATTTCATACAAATATATTTTGGTATTTTTGTTTATATTTCAACATTAAAAAATGTCTTTGCCTCTGTTAAGGAATGTATCAAATACCAATTAAATATCTAGAGTGGATTCAAGAAATTATGATGATGCTTTTTCTAGAATTTCAACACCTGTATCTCTAAAGGAAGAGTTTCCGAACATAATGGGTTAGTAAAAGTACTCGCAATATTTAAATATCTTTTAAACCAGTATAGCAATCTGGTATCTGAAGTATTAGGCATGAAAATTTAATAGTAACATCCGCACTGTTGCCAATATTCCTGTTTTGTGCCACACGTAGCTATTTCGTTTTTTTAAAATAGAATGCCCATTTAATTATTTTTAAATTGCACAGGCCAAATTTAATAAGTCCACAAATTTTTAAAATTATAACTTTTAACTAGCTGCTAAGATATGACAACACCACATTTTAGGTAAACAGTTCAGATGCGCTCAAATATCTCTAAAACCACTTAAGCTGCTTTACACATTCTTGGTATTTAAAGGTTTATGGGCAAGTAGAATTGAACAGTGATATTGTCATTGTTGCCAGATTTTTCAGTTTTGCGCTACATGTAATATTTTGGTATTTTAAATGAAATGCCCTATTTATTTTAATTGCAATAAAAGAGCGTGCTAACTTTAATAAGATTCCAAATTTCAAATTCAATCTTTACTAGTTACCGAGATATGACAACACCGCAATTTTATTAAAATTTGGCAACAATGCTGATATCACCTGATCAATTAGGCATGCCTAAAAACCCTCTAAATACCAAATTTTGTAAACACAGCTTTAGCGGTTTTAAAGATATTTAGGCGCTAACATTACTTTTGCTGAAAGTGTAGTGTATCATATCTTGGCAACTAATAGAGACAGAATTTTGAAAATTTAGAAACTTACTAAATTTGATGCGCCCAATTTATTACAATAAAAATAAATGGGGCATTCTATTTAAAAAACTGAAAAAATATACGTGTAGCACAAAACTGGGAAATCTGGCAACAGTGCCGATATCACTATTTAATTCCACATGTCCAAAACACCTTAGATACCAAATTTGGTAAATGTAGCTTTAGCGGTTTTAAAGATATTTAAAAGTTGCGGTACTTTTACTAACCCAGTATGTTATTAAATTAAACTAGGGCTTATTTTTGACGTAGAATTTGCCATTGAGTTTGATGAATTAATTTCGGAACACCCTGTACATATGGGTTCGGATATGCTTCGTTTCCATGATACGGGGCGTTTAAATTTTTCCGTCGTTAATACCTTATATTTATCAGGTCAGCAATTTTAGTCATGAGAGTCAAATGTTGAAGAAGTGAAGGATGTAGTCAAGATGAGCATTGAGGGCCACATAGAGTGCTCGTCCGTGGTGAGTAGGTCTTTGAGGTCAGTAGTCATTTGTGTATATCACTCGTCCACCTGGAGGTTCAGAGGATATTTTCTTACTGCCCTCTCGGATATCTTGAGTAAGGTTAGTAGGGAGAGATAGGGCATTTAGGGGCCTCCGTCCCCCGGGGGAGCTTATTATCTCAAGATCTCTGACGTCATTCGAAATTTAGGAATCTTGCGCAACGCGTTATTTAGGGCGTGGTCCCTACTATCTGTCAAACCATAAATGTCATCTGTCACCTGTCAAATGTCATCTGTCACCTGTCATATGTCAAAAATCACGTGACTAGGAAAATGGCCGCCATGCGTAGGATACTTGCGCTATGATCATAAATTGATGTGCGCAAACGCGAAAATTCCAAGTCATACCGTTCGGGCGCTATCGACTAAAATCGTTATTTAACCTTGATGATGAGTCATCAGCGCGCGGTTTAAATTTTTTAAATATAGTATTACGTCATACCTATCGAATAGCGAAAACCGCATGACGCCATCTTTAGCCATAAGGACGCTACAGCTGTTTAAAATATGGCGAGAGACACCAACCAGCGATTAGGACGGTAACCCCATAGCAAAATTAACCATAGCGGCCTTATTATTAAACTTAGAATAATGAAACTTGAACAAAGAATAGTTGCTAACGGCAAATAATTTCAAGGTCAAACTTGTCACATGATAAGCCTAAAATTCTAAGAATTACAGCCCCGGCACCCCGCGCCCTCCGCTTAAGCCCTCGGTTTAAGCGGGAGGCGTAACAAAACGCATGCGGTAAAATGGCGCGATTCGCCGAACGGGTAGGGGCACGCAGAGCGTGTTCGCCAAACGGCTCGCCAGACGGGTAGCGGTTTGCAAAGCGGTTCGCAGGACGGCTCGCGGCTTAAGCGCGGGGCCTGGGGCTTAAGCAGAGGGCTTAAGCGCAGACGCATAATCTCAT
>JACEGR010006484.1:0-60238 GCA_014170235.1 Listronotus bonariensis | reverse complement strand
GTGCATATATATTTTTTTTAATTTTAGCTATACATTACCAACCTTTATTCAAGGATTCAAGCGTGACTTAGAAGAAGCAGATCTCACAGATGCTCTACCAGAACATCAATCAGCCCGATTAGGAAACACTTTAGAAAAATATTGGAAAGAAGAGGAAAATAAAGCAGTCAAAAGAACAAATCACCTTCATTGCTGAAAGTGCTGCTTAGGGTTTTTGGTTGGGAGTTTATGTTTTATGGATTTGTTTTATTTTGTTCAGAAGCCGTAAGGTAAGCGTTGTTTAGAAAAAATGGATGTTTTATGATTAAAAATATATACAGGGTATCCAATAACTCTACCCTACCGACAAAATTTAAAGGGTTATTCTCCAACGAAAAATAAGACAATTCATATAAATATATGTCCAAAATGTACATGGGCGCTGGCAGGATGACATCCAGGGGGTGAAAAAATTGAAAAGGTCAAGGAGCAATAAAAAATATTGAAGAGCAAAAAAATAGGTCTTTATGTCATAAAAACAACTTTTTTATAAACATTTTTACTTACTGATCCCACAAAATTTTGAAAAGCAAAAAAGTCTTCACCTTCAAAAATGTATCTTTTCTGTACTGGTTGATACTACATTTTATGTCAATGTCCCTTAATGCATGCAAGACGTTTCTTAGATTTCTTAAAGATATCTAAAAGGATATTATAAGAAAAATAATAGTTTTTCTTATAACACCCTGGCGAGTATATTCTCCAATCTCACTTTACAGTGTCGAATACGCAATCAACATAATGTCGCTTAAAAATCCTTTTTTATGCAAGATTATGGATGTCGGACGCGGCACTAGTATTAGAGATTGGAGAATTGCAGACCTGTAGTTCCAAAACTAGGACGTTTAGGACGTATATTCATACAAAAAACTTAAAAAAATAATAAAATAAAGTTTTCTTCCCAATTACTGTTGAAGAATCAACCCTTAAAATTTGTAGGTTGAGTTACTGGTATACAGGGTGACTTTTTTTTCAGTACAGGATTCTGAGAGAGCGCTGCAACTACAGAGATAATTAAATGGCGAAACAATTGTAGACTTTAAACCTTAGTTTAAATCACTTTTTGTTTCGTCCAAATAAATCATGGCTTACTAGAAATTCTCAAAAAACCGATTTTTTTAAAATTTGTTTTCCTGTAGCTTAGTTAATATTCGTAATGGAAAAAAGTGTAAATTAAAAACTTGTACTTAATTATTTTCTTTATGGAAAGGTGTAATTTGATATTTAATGAAGTAGTCCGATTTTGAGCAATGACATAAACTTAAATTTTTTTAAATTAACACCTTAGGAGGCTATGGCTTTTTTAAAATGCCTTTTTATAAGCTTTTGCGATGTATAGCAAGAATAAAAAAGGAACGTCGTTTTGAGCATAAATATTTTCAAATTTGTTTTTATGTCATTTAGCCCTAAACCATGGAACCAATTTTAGTGACAGTGACTTTTCTCCTTATCTCATCCAGTAGTATAAATGTTTTAAATCTATTAATTAAAAAAAAAAAACTTTTTATTAATTGGAGAATTTTTAGGAATCAAATACTGTTTAAGCTTTTATTTTAAAAGTTTTTTTTTAACGTTTAGCGAGATATTAATAGTATTTTAAGTGTTTAACTTTAACAAACAAATTAAATTGTTTAAATTAAATAAAAAAACCAACAAGTAGAAATCAATTTAACCAAAAAATTTACTACAATAATAATTGAAATAGTGCTTTAAATTAAACTAAGTAAAAATAGAGGAACATTACTATTTAAAGATTATCGAAAATTTCAGTATTACTGCCTATACCCACGCTATACCTTTTTAAAACCAAATTTGTTGCCTTTTGGACACAATGCCTTTACTTTACAATCATAAATTGATATTGTTACCTGAACTGAGTCTGACGAGCATATGAGAGTTAAATTATTTATCGAAAAGTAATTTTCAACAATACCTACTTATAGTTTACTTGTTTCTCAGCCAACTAGAAAAACCACACAAATTTATAAATTATTACCTGCAAAACTACGTTATTTTTTATTTAAAGTTACTCTTGCAATACATCTCTAAAAAGCTTATAAAAACGCCTTTTAAAAATGATATACCCAACTATTATTTCCCTTTTAAAAATGCAAGTTGTTTATGTCGTAGCTCAAAATCGGACTACTTCATTAAATTTTGAATTACACCTTTCCATTAAGAAGATATAATTATTATCTACAAGTTTTCTATTTACCCTTTTCTTTCCATTTTGAATATTAATTAGAGCTACAGAGAGAAACAAATTTTTGGGATTTTTTTTTTTCAAAATATTTAGTAAGCCCTGATTTTTTAAACGAAACAAAAAGTGATTTAAACTACAATCATTTCTCCATTTAACAACCATCTCTGTAAACATCGAAACAAAAATCACACTGTATAAAAATATACTCTAATCTGTCTTTTGCCTCTACTACAAAATAATAATAAATATCGACCATTTTTTACACTTTAATTAGTACAATTATTTTAACAAATTAAATGTGACCTTGCTAAGTTAATTAATTTAAAAAAAAAATGTGAATATCACAAAATTTTATTTTAATTTTCTTACAGTGTGTAAATTTTTACACAACAATCATCAATTTTAGTCGAAGAACCAATTCTAAAACGGTATTTACCAATCGGTTATGTTGACGTTTAAACAATGTATTATACGTCAAAGTTGTCATCAATTATTACCGCGGTTATAATTGGTTGAACGCCTAAAATTGCTGATTAATACGTGATTCTTTATATTATCGTAACAAGTTTAAGTTTTCTTTGTTGTTTAAAAACTATATAGGCGTTTAATACATTTTTGTTAAATTCCTGTTTTTTTAAAGAAAAAAACCAAAAATATCTAGCAACAAATTGGCCTAAAAATTCTTCTACGTATTTTTAAAAGTACAAATATTTGACTTGTTTACTTAGTAAATCATCCTAATGCGTTTTTAAATGGAGGTATATTCGATTTTTGAAAAAATTAAGATGTGACACTTCTGGATAGAACTATGGAGGGTAGAGGGAAGGAGTACCATCTGAATGTATTAAAATGTGTCTATCGAAAGGAAGTAACTTAAGGTGGCGCCACAGTCGCAAAGAAAAATGTTTTAACCAATAAGCATAGATTATTAAAGTGGGCCATAAAATAAAAGGACAGATAAATATATGTTGAAAAAGGAAAGAACTACTAAAATCTTCCCACTGGCTATTGTGGCGCCACCTTAATTTGCTTCATTCCGATGGACACTTTTTCACCTTTTCCGCCATAAAAGATGGAATTTCTCCCCTCTACCCTTCATAGATACAAGACAACGGTTGTATAACGGGTGTAAGCTGAAGTTATTAAAAAGGCCTTAACTCGAGTATTAGTGTTCCTTGGATAGGTTAATGGTATAAGGAGAGGAGACTATTCGCATATTTTTTACTATCAAGTTACTTCCGGTTTAACCGGAAAGTTCTCAATTTTTGTAACAGGTTTTTAATAGAACACCATTTTTTCATTATTGAATTCCTGGCAATTGTAAATCATAGTTTGAAATTTTAAAAGTTTGGTGGCCATGATTGAATTCAAATTAATCTAGGAGTCCCAGGTAATGTTAAAAAATTCAATCGAAAAGTTTTAGCTACTAGTATGAGATATAGAAGTAAAACAAGTTGGAAAATTGACATTTTCGTACCTAATTATTATTTTTAAATTGCAACCCTTTTTGGACAAACACTTTTCTTAATCTAATCAAATTTATTTATGATCGGATGAAAAATTACGACATAAATAAAGGATTATGGCCACCTGGATGCAATATTACAAGTGGCACCTAAAAAATCAAGAAGGCGTGAAAGCTATTAAGGATGTCAAATTTATATTTAGAATTGTCTCAGGTATCCAAATATGTTGAAATATATTAAAAATTCAAAATTGAAGACATTTCCGGTTAGACCGGAAGTAACCAAAAAGTGAGAAATACGCGAAAACTCTTATCTCTATATCATTTGCCCATACCACGTCGTCATTACAACCGCTCTAAAGTTCGGCCACCGGCTTTTCCGACGACCAATCAACGAACACTAAAAGTCACGTGATGCATAAAACGTCCTTGAAACATGAATTATACAAAAGAATTCGTTTTATTTGCACAGAAAAACATTATTTTAATATATTTTTATTTAAAAGTGAGTTCAGTATTTTAGCCAAACTTAAATTATTGAATAATCATCCAAAGACTACAAAAAAGCACTGGAACCGGTAATATGATTGGTGTGAAGCGCTACAGACGGTCATGCAAAAAAACTGTCACACACGGTTAGTTCTAGTTAGTAAAATCTTTTTTATTTTAATTCGCTTTATAAAGGAATAAAAAAGACTTAACCAACCAGAACTAACCATAACCCTCCTCCCAATGTAAAAGTTTTTACATGACCGCCTGTGGCGCTTCAAACCAATCAAATTACCGGTTTGGGTGGTTTTTACTGTGATCTTTGGATGATAATTCTATATTTTTAAGCTTTGTTAAAATACCTGGACGCACTTTTTAAATAAAATTATATTTAAATAATGGTTTCTGTTCAAATTAACAAGATCTTTTAATATTTTCGTCTATGATTCAAGTTTCAAGGACGTTTTAAGCATCACGTGACTTTTAGTGTTCGTTGATTGGTCGGACGGAAAAGTCGGTGGCCGAACTTCAGACGCTTGTCGTCTTATTTTGATATGTCTAATACTGTCTGAGTGTTGGCTAGTCTAATAAATTCGTTGACACCCGGTATAGTAATGGTAGGTTTACATCTGACATTTATTGCATGATATTTATGTCAGACATAAATTCTGGCTAATGTAACCGGTTAAAAATTTATGTCTGATAGAAATTTTTATTGTTTACATTAGCCAGAATTTCTGTCTGACATAAGTATCATGCAAAAAGTTAGATGTAAACCCACCATTATAGTTAATGCGTCGAAAAAGGTAGTAAACTTTAAAGCTTTTAACATTACATTTTACAAAAGCATATTTTTTTAAGAGTTTAGGATAGTAAGTTTCATTAAATTTGTCAATGAGTGAAATCGATTGGATATTATTTTTATCTGGTTGATAGTGACATTAATAATAGCGAAATGTTTTTGAAGTAACGCACTTTGTATATCAAATATATAGAAAAGTTTATCCCTAAACAAACAATTTGATTCATTATCGTGGTAGGAGTAGGAGGTACTTATTATATAAAATACGTAAAAAAATTATTTTAACACATCTTTCTCTATGGCAAGTAGTACCGTATACCCTCATGTTATTTTTTTTTAATTATCAAACGTTTTGTTTTTTCAAGCGAAGTTGTAAAATATTGGAAATATTATACAGGGTGTCCAATAACTTAACCGACAAACTGTAGGGGTGATTCAACAATGAAAATTAGGAAAAAAACTACCATTTTTTGAAAAAGAGATTGTTGTTTATAATATTTTTTTTCAATTCAGATATTAAAAAAAAAAAAGTAGGGGTTTTTCTAGGATTTTTATTTATTTACGCGATAACCGAACACTAAATAAAAAAACAAGTTTTAAAAATTGTTTTAAACCAAATAAGACTTTTAAAATATATTTTTGTTTTTACAATACAGTGGCGTACCTACCGTTTTTTTCTTAAAAAACATTTACCCTACCCCGTTGACGACACTGGTAATTTTTCTTGTATGCAAAAAATGTCTCCTGATGCAAAGGGGCGTCTTCCAAATTTTTTAAAAATATCTGAATTAGTATAAAAGAGATTATATATATATATTTTTTAAATTTTAATACCCCGTATTTTAAAAGACCTTTAGGACATATGTTTATATGAAGTTTTTTCCCCAATTTTCATTGTAGAATGACCCCTTAAAATTTGTCGGATAAGTTACTGGACACCCTGTATACATAGGTATTTACTTTTTTATGCACAAATAATAATTATATTGAGTTCAGTAATATTAATAATTTTAAAACTATTTTTATAGCCCAATATAAAAATGTTACAAAAGAAATAAATCATTATAGTTATCTATAATATCATAACTAATTGTTATGTTATTTTTTAACACACCCCTGGAAAAAAAACCGGACAAACAAAATTTTTGTTCAAATTTATTTTTAAATACCACTTTTTGGGCAGATTTTTAATGATTGATTGGTCCAACTGGACCGCTACAACTGTAGCTACTTTCATCAAGATTATTATTTAATATGGGGGTTGCAAAAGTTTTATAGAATTAGGTGTTAAACATGGAAAAGCCAAATATTGCATTTTGCCTAAATTTTCAAAACCCTGTGGTTTAATTTACCGTCAATTTTTTTCCCATTGTATTGTATTTTAAAGCTCCATATTTTTTTAACATTTCCTTTTTTATATCAGTATCTCTGTTTTATATCATTTTACTGGTGATATAATATACAGGGTGTTTTTTTTAGTTTTATTTTTTGTCGTTCCCTGTATGTCTTAAGTAATAACAAAAATTTTATTACTGATTTGGAAACTACGAAACCAATTTAACAAACCAAAATTTTTATTTATTTTATTTATTACAAAAAATAATAATAAAGGAGATGTAAAATTATAATTTAACACCTGATACACAAATTTCATAATCATCTTTAAAAATTTGTATTTCCTTGTAGAATGGAAATACTGATTTAAATAAGGAAATGTTAAAAAAAAAAGATAGGGCTTTTACATCTAATAAACTGGAAAAAATTGTGACGTTAAATTATTTTACAGGGTGTTCAAATATTTGGGCAAAATACAACATTTGGCTCTTTCCTGTATAATACCTAATTCTATTAAACTTTTGCAATCCTCATATTAAGTAATAATTCTAATAAAAGAATCTACAATTGGATCAAAGGATATTTAAAATCTGTCAAAAAACCAAGTTAGAGTTATTTAATGGTGTGTGCACTTCGAACATACTTCGAACTTACGAATAATTCGTATCAAATCGAATATCAATATTCGATTCGAAAGTCGAATCGAATAATTCGTAAATTCGAATTATTCAGAAGTTCCCGAATAATTCGAAAAAAATTCGAATAATTCGAGAAGTTTTGAATATTCCAATTTTTTTCGAATTATTACGAATTATTGTAGTAATCGCGAATTTTCAAGAATATTGAATTTAGGATTTGTTATGCGTGATATTTAAATATAAATTTGACAAATAATAACATTTTATTTGAACCCAAAAATGTAATTACATAAATAAAACAAATATTATGAAAATTAACTACAAATTCTTGTTCAAAAATAATAAATATGAAACTGAATCTGGGGTGTTTTAAAATTTCTGAAAAAAATTATTGTAAATAAAACTCCTGGTATACATATATAGTATGGTATATGTATATAGTAAGCAAATGAATATACACACAGTATTTAAAACTTAAAATTGACCAGGTTTTTTTGTGCACTATACAGGATGTAACAAAAATATGTAAATTAAACCACGTTCTTGTTAAGAACAATATGTTTTTAATTAAATATTTTAAATAAAAAAATAGTATTCTGAAATTTTTTAATTCCTATTTACAGGATGTTTAGGTATATCCGGCCAATAAAAGTAAGGTTAAAATGTAAGGTATACATAATACATATAAACTTTTTTGGGCTTTTTAAAAATACCCTTAATACAATGTCTTTAAAATGTTGAAAATTATTGTATTTCGCATATTCATCATACAGGGTATTTAATAAATCTGTTACTAAACTTGAAAAATAATTTATCTTTTGCATTTTGTACAGGGTTTTTAAAAATTTTATATTAAAAATATATAAAAAGGATTTTATTTTTATATATATATTTATATTAAAATAAATAATTTGGCAATTGTCTTCTTCAGATAATTAATTTTTAATTAAAAAGGATATTATGGGTCAGTAGAATATTTTGATGCCCGATGTTATGAAATCTCAATTGGATAAAATAAAGAATCCATTCATATTTTAATAATTAGTGAATAGTTCGCATTATTCGTGAATTATTTAAAAATTTTGGAATTATTCAAAAATTTTCGAATTATTTGAAATGTGTCGAATTATTCGAAATGTTTCGAATTATTCGTCAAATTTTTCGTCGAATAATTCGAAAATTCGAATTATTCGATTCGAATTTTCGAATTTTTTATTAATATTCGATTTGATACGATCACGCACACCCCTATTATTTAAGATTGGATTTAATCAAAATATTGTTAGTCCGGTTTTTTTGTACAGAAGTGTATAATGTGTATTTCACAGGTATTTTTTAAAGGTAATTAATCTGGCATTTTATTATATGATTATTAACGTAAAATCACCCTTTTAAGTATGATATTTTTATCTTAAATTTTCTACCAGAATAAACCAGCCGATATTTTTGGGGCACCTGGTAAGATTTTTTGGTTCCCCTGTTAAAAGTTCTCGACAAGGAAGTATAGCCAATGGAATAAACAATTCTTCGGTGGACCAAAATCAACAGTAAATATTGTGTGTGTAGATATAGAAAAACATTTCTTGTCTTTGTAAATAACTACTTTCATATTTCCATTTTGAGTATTTTGCCGATATTTTTTTTATGAAGAGACATATATGTTTTGTTGATAATATAAACCAAACTTGATATGCATTGCGTAAGAGTATTTTTCGAAATTTTATGTTATATTTTAATATATATTTATGTGTGGCTTCTTATTTAATAATTTAGATATTTTTTTCCAAATTGTTTTCAAAAAGGTTGCGGTTGCAGTAACAAACTGTTTACTGATTATCCATACAATTGTGTAATTTAAAACAGCATTGTGTTAATTTTCTGGTTTTAGTTGTTTTTTCGAAAAATATTGTACAATTATATTGCTAGTCATTCCTAAAAAGTGCAATATATTTGCGCAATGACTATATTTAATATATGGTACGCACCCAGCAGACCTATACCGCCTTCTTCAAGGAACTAGGGTACTGGAATGGGTACAATAAAACGGGAGTTTGGTACAATAAGCCTTCAGGCTGCAGTGCCACCGGACATGCAGACGGCTCCCTGGGAAAAAAAAATTTAATATACTGCTCAATAACTAGTTTTTTTTTGTAACTACTGGTTAAAACATAGATATGAAAAAGTAGCTGCTATTGGGATAGTGTTCGTGGTTGACTTGTCAAAAGGAACCCCGCTAAAAGGTTTTAAAAGTGTTATTATCATGATCATGAAGTCAATTTCATTACTGGCCCAGGGACTACCCAGTCATAGACTTGTAGCTTATTGTGGGTCGAAAACTTAGCTTATACACTTTATGCAAATATATGACTATCAAGAAAAAAATACTGATGAGTGTAGTCATTGAAATTTATACAACAAGATTTTAAAAACTCCCTCCAGTACTGTTCCAAATTCTTAAGCAGCAAACCTAAATCGAAAAAACCCAGTTTACTGATGTAGGAATTTTAGCATTGCCAACCTAAAAATGTAAGCTTGGATATACTTTACTGTATTATTCAAAGGCATATTGGCCAGTAAAGCAACAACAAGCAAGCATGATTAGTCATTCTATCCGAAATGTTTACATGACGGCTTCGCGTTAGACTGTCTCCTTTCCGCGTATTGCCTGTTACTAAAAACTTTAGTGTTGGACCTTGGCCGTTACCAGTTCATCCAAGACTACTAATTACCATTATATTTCCTAAATAAATAAGTTAACGCTAATACATATGTACCTACATACATATGTACGTCCATATTCACTTGAAGGATCGCGGCGAATATCGATCAGAGTCCAATTAGCATATTTTGTATTTGCATTTTAAAATTTTAAGTCGAATATTGGTATTGTAAATATTCAAGATAAAACCAAAAATTTTATATTTTAGAAAACAAGTTAAAACTTGTTTGTTGTTGCAAAAATTCGACCAATATGGACTATCATCTTTTATTCACGTCAGCGCGTGTAACATGAGCGTTCCTAGGCCGCACGTTGTATCTGTATACCGGGTAATGCATCGCCGGACGGGACATAGGAAATCCCATGTAATTTTTAATGGGATCAATTATTGGCTCCCCTAATTATTTTAGAGAAAAATTCTATTGAAGTTTATTGAAGAGCATGCAAATCTACGTCCATGGTAAAAACTTTAGATTTTTTGGTTAACCCGTTTGCTAGTTAGATGCTAATATATTTTTACAAATTGTTACATTATTATTGCCTCATATTTATGAACAACAATAAAAATACCAGTTAGCGTGACATAACGTTGTCATTTTGAAATTAAGTGCATTATTATTATCAAAAATCGTAGAGCGAAAAGATTAACCATGAGTTATACTACTGAAGAAAAAGTATTGATGATTAAATGGTACTATCAAGGAAATAGTTACCAAAAGGTGTCAGACATGTTCGCTGCTTAGTGTCCGAATAGACCGATACCCGGAAAATCAGCACGATAGGACTATCAAAAAATTTGAGACCAAAGGCACAGTGATTAGATAACTGCAGACAAAGAGAAGAAAATGTAAGAGATGATAGAGACTTGGAAATTTTTATTGCACGTGGAAGAAAATGAAGGGAAGGTAAGTATAAGGAAACTTCAGGATATCATAGGAAAAGATCAACAGTGGTCCGAATTTTGAAAAGGAATAAATACATTTCATACAAATATGATCCCATTAAAAATTACATGGGATTTCTTATGTCCCGCCCGGCCATGCATCACCCGGTATGTCGTTTTTTCGAGCCCTACGCTGTAATTATCAATAGGTTTAGTTATTTGAAGGTGCTGTTATTTTAGAATTGGCAAAAAATAGACTCTGATCGTTTGTCGCCGCGACCCTTCACTTACGTTTACCTTGTGCATAAATATGTTTCTTTAGACTTTCTATCAACAAGTACTCTTACGCTATCGTTTTGGGTAGGTTTTATCAATTTAAATATCTTTGTCCTTCGCATTATCGCAAATACTCAATATAGGTAGTAACTAACTTAAACCTATAACTAACTCATAATCATATTTACGCCAGCTTAGAGATGCTACATCGAAAGCTGACCATCGATGGTAACGATACATCAATGTTGTTTTTAAACATCGATGATCGATACAGCGCATTTCTTTAATGTCCACTCCTTTATTATCTAAGCGGATAAATTAAAAAAAACTGTACTTTGGTATATGAAATGGTTGCATAAAAACTATATTTAAGAGTAAAATTGACAGATAAAAATTTTAAGATCGCGACTGGGCGCCTTATTGGGAAAAAAATAAAATGGAAAGGGGGTATTATAGCACATTAGAATAAGTACTTTATAACCCTGGCTTATAAAGTTAGTATACCTTCTCCCAGAGTTTCTTTATAAGAAGGGGTTTAGACATAAGCAAGACCGGTGATAGCTTTTGTAAGGGACGTGAGGGTGTGAGAATTACGATTTCGGTTGGCAGTTCTGTTCAAAGTTGGTAGCATTATCAGCTGATGACAGAGTCGTGCCTTGTCGAAGCTTTGTTTGGTAAAAACTGTGGAAATTTTCCATTTTCATTTTGGTTGTATATTTTGCAAGGATTTCCAGTTGTTAATGTTTTTGGTTAGTTTAGAGACTTCACATATTATTGGTTCGGACTCGTTTTATTTTAGAGATTTTGATAGTGTTTAGTCGAATAGTTTTCAGTCATTCGTGTTATTATATACATATGATACAGATGAGTGTCCGCTAATTAATGGTACACAGAAAAACTACAGATTTCTTATGCGAAAATACCCATTTAGGATTTAAACAAACATACCTATATCCAAAAGTTAATGATAAGGAAGATACGGGGTGTTGAGATATAAATATTTTTTATTCATGCATTTCGATAATTTTTGATAGGTTTAAACATTTTAATAAAACTCGGTATCCAGAAGTTTTTAGATATCAGCTATTTATATCTGCGCTGTAGTAATTATAGCTAATACGATGTTATTAAAGGTACATACATACTTTCGGGTTCACTGAACAACTAAAACGGGAATACCTTAAAAGCGGTTGTCAAGACCGATTCTTACTAAGTATACCTTTTTTGTGCAGAAAGCATAGAGAAGCTTACTTACATACACACAGAGTAGTAACAAAAAATTGGGTAGTTTTAGAGAATTTTAAAAAGTGTGCCCATCGCCCTCTAGTCTACACACAAAAATTAATATTCGATCTGAAAAGCTAATGTTTAAAAACCCCTAGATACCGTTTTATTAAGATATTTAAAAAGGGGGAACAATTATCGAAATAAATTTACTTTTTCTTTTTGCTATGACACCCCCGTATCTTCCTTATTATAAACTTTTGGATATTAGGTATGTTTGGTTAAATCTTAATATTTTGGCATAAGAAATCTGTGGTTTTTCTGTGTACCATTCATTAGCGGACACCCTGTATACAAAGTTTTTAAATGGTTTTTGATTTACGGAACCATGGAAAATGTTTTGCTCTGCCAGGTACCTCATCGTCCTGTCGTCGCTTTAATAATTTTTAATTTTCAATATTTAAACCACATTTATGTTTTGTTTTAAGTTATGCCTATTAAAATAATCCAATAAATTTTGTTTACAACATACAGTTCTTTTTGTTTTCTCCTTAATTCTACGCCACTGATCGGCCTAAAATCAAACATGGCCGAAAATGGCCCGCCTTGATGTCACAGCCGCGCTAGCTAATATGGCGAATGTCGTGACCTTATCGCATCAATCGACTTTGCCTTCGCCTACTACAAAATGGCGGTACTTTAAAAGCTACCTAAATACCTGATTATAATGGCTATATATCCGAAAGCAATAGCAATGCAATATACAGGGTCCGTTTTAAAAAAATATATATATTATACTTTTAATCCTCCCCTGTTTATTATCACCAGTATCACCAATTTTGCTATTATTAGGCTAATATTAGGTTACATACTTGTTTCCATAGTTAGGATCTAGAAATTGTATGTACATATTAGCTTTGTAGAAATACCTGAATTGGTAAATGAGTATACAGTGTGTCCCAGGATAGGTGTTACAAGAGGACAAATACACCAAAACTTTTTGAATTTTAAAACGAAATTTTGAAAAAATTCTTCGCATGGTCCAAAACTAAGAGATACAAAATTTTACTCCGATATGTATTATACCGGTCGAGTTATAACTAAAAATATGAAAAAGGCCCTGGTGTTGGGTACTTTTATTTTTTAAATAAAACAAAATTGTATGAGTAAATGATGTAGAGAATAAATTTTATGTCTGAAATTTAAAGTTAACACGTGAAAGTAAAAAAAAAAAAGATATTGTCAACTTTTTACATTATGCATGACAACTTAAATAATGGTCACAAGGAAGCAAAATTTAAAAGAAAATTTAAGAATTTAAAATATATTCTTAAAATTAGCTGCTTTAGCCAATATTTTAAAAAATATTAATGTCCAATGCAAAAATAGACAATTTTTTTACTTTTATTTTTAAACTGAATTTTGACATAAAATTTCATTTTCTACAACATTTACTTATACAATTTTGTCATTTTAAAAATAAAGATACTTTACTCATTCATCATCCATTTTTAACATTTTTAGTTATAACTCTATGTCATATGTATTATATTACCAATCGAAGTAAAATTTGGTATTTAATAGTTTTGGACCATGCGATCAGTTTTCCCCAAAGGGCGTATAAAAATTTAAAAATTTTTGGTCCATTTGTCCTCTTGTAACACCTATTCTGTGACACACTGTATGCATATACAAAATTTTAAGTGTTATAGTAAGAGAAAAAGGAAATATTTAATAAAGTATTTAAATTATACCTTGTTAATTGTTTGCAAATATGCCAAAAGTAAAAGAAAAAATCTCGCATCTCTACGCCAACTAGAGATATTTAACCTGTACAGAATTAATACCTACCTATATTTTAATTTAATCTTAAATCAACAATTGCCAAATATTTTGCTTGTAACATTTCTTTTAAAAAGTTATTGATGGCTGAACAGTTGTCAGTAGATGGCATGACTTCTTGGCCAAATTTGTGGATTAGCTTTTAATTTTCAGGAAAATAAAAGTACCATACAGCTCTTAAATTAAATGCGTAAGAAAATTTATAAACATAAACATATCTGCTTGGATAAATGAGCTATTATTAACATCGAATTAGCGGTATAACTACCTTGAACTTTATTTAATTTCTCATCTCGGTTAACTATTTAAACAAAGCAGTTTTATTAACTGGTACCAATACTCAGATTTAATTTGTGTTTAATTCCACAGAAAACTAGTTTGGTCATGAACATTGTATTCAAATAAATGCGTGTGCTACTCACTTTATACGTAAAGTATGTAACGTAAATAAATTTAAAAATCGTGATTATAGCAAATTAATTAGCTTTTTTGGCTGTTTCTTTTATTAACTAAAAAAAATAATATATAAATGTATTGTTGCAAAATCATATAGGGTATATATCAAGCAGATGTACGTAGAAATTATAAATTAATTAGCCAACTCTTGGGGACCTAATAAAAGATTTTTTTCTTTACAAGCAATGATATCTAACTTCTAATTTGAGTCAAATTTTTTGCTAACCGTATTCGTCTCAGTGGTTCAAACCGTATTAGAAAATGACGATATAACTATGAGAAGCAGGAAAATGTAGGTTTTCAACCGTTGCGTCATAGCCCAATAAACTTTTAGGTTATGATTATAATTTTAATTTTTTATGGTTTAAATGTACTTTAATAAAACCGAATATTATTTTTTTAATTGCCACACGTACAGCCACGTTAAAAGTTTACAAAAATTACCCGAAAGTTTTTAATGATTATGATGCAGTCGCCCGCTCGACAATGACAACTATATTGTTTTTAAACCATTTTCCCTGATGTATTCAAACACGCATCAATTTTAGGCGACGAACCAATTCTAAAACGGTATTTACCAATCGGTTATGTTCACGTTTAAAGAATTTATTATACGTCAAAGTTGTCACCAATTATTACCGCGGTTATAATTAATAAAGTGGTGTATGTACAATATGTTTTGTTTTCTTATATTAAATAGTTTTTTTTCTGTAATAGTTCTTTTCTATAATGAAGTAATATTAATTATGAGTCTAACACAAGTTGCCATAGACGCCAGCAGGATGACTTTCCAAAGGGTGCAAAAATTTTGAATACCAAATTTAAAAAGAAATAAAACAATGTAAAAGATTTTACCTAAAAGTTAAAAAAAAATCTATATCATCTGTTTAATTCAAATAACACGGATATTTTTCGAAAAAGCCAGGGGATGCAAACACTTTTGAAAAGCTGACAAAAATAGGTTTTTCCTCAAGAAAACGTACTTTTTCATACATATTCTGTTGACATCTAAAACACAGGGGGTGCAAGTGCACCCCCTGCCGGCCCATGCAAGTTGCCGAACTCTTAAAAAAAAGTTACATGTATATGTATATGTTTTAAAGGTTATGTAAGTTAATTAAGATACATAAGTTAAAAATAAAAGGGTAAATTTTAATTTAACACCAAGTTGAAGGGTTAAAAAAATATAAAAATTATATTTCGTTTTTTTTTTTGTCAAGGCCTTCTGTAAAAGAAAACAGATTTATGGAAAATGCTTATTTTATATTTAAATTTAAAATAAAAATTTACAGTGTGTTCCATAAGAAAAAATATAGATAATTTTTTTAAAACTGCTTAACAGAGAAATTAACTAATTACACCACAATATTCTACGTAAAAACTACACGATTAAAAAAATTTGAAAAAATAGGCCAAACCTGATTATCACGCTGCGCTGCGCTGTAGCTCCGATCACATATTATGAACATTCTTTAAACAATAAAAAATATGTTATTTTTGCACGCATTAATTGCAGGTATAATTATTGTTACTCATAAATTTATGTAAAAACTAAACAAAATGTTAATCAGTCGATTACAAATATGCACTAACAAACATATAAAGGAAAAAAGCGTACTACTCTTTTATGTTGCTTAAAAAGTTATTTTATGCTTCACTTTTAAAGAACAGAGAATTTGGAGAAATAATATGTACTTGTGGTATTTTATTTGTTCATAAAATCGTTTCTATTGTTTAATTACAAAAATGCCAATGTAGAACAGCCCTGTTTAAAAACAACTACAAATCATAGATAACCCACATTTAGATCCGCAGTGGCAAGAAGCATTTTTCGGATTTTTACGACCTCGCGCAATAAACAAATCGAGGATAGACGAACATGCGCACTTTAAAGCCTAAACACCGGAACACCGTGCCCTCCGTCCGCAGTCTGACCATGATGGTCATTAGCTACCGTTCTCCGAAGGGAAAACCTAGACAGCGTCGACAAATTTTTCTAATAATGCGGATAATCTGCTGCGTCGCGCCTCGGAGATGAGTGGTATCCAAGCGCACAAACACATTTTTTGCCCATGAAAAGTAACTTTTTTTCGCGCAGGTAATAACATTGGCAATTCATCGAGATCAGTGCTACAAATCTATTGATATGCGAAATCTCCCAGAATCGAGCTTATTCAATCGGTCACATTTTAAATTTACTTTATGGGTTTAGTTGGCATTGCAAGATGCATTAAAACTAAAAGACATGAACAAGAAATATTATATAAGCAATCAGTACGGCAATAAATTAAAAATATTCTTTTATTTAAAAATTCTTGGGCATAAAAGTCCTGAATAAAAACCCTTGTCAAATTTTGTTTCTTAAAAGGTCACGTATATATTTTTCTAAAATTGACATTTCGGCGAAATTAGCCTTTATCAGAATATTACGTCTACAATAAAAAGGGAACAAAGACGTACAATTAAAATAAAAAAATTAGCCTTAATGTACATACCTTTAAAACATAAATTCGTGGTGACCCACACACATATTTAAAAAACAATAAAATAGTAGTTGCTAAATTTAGCTGTCACATTTAAAAAAAACAATACAACACATTTAGATCTTTCACATACATATACATTTTACATGTTAACGTATTTTATTATAGTTTTTGACTGAAAGGCGGGTAAAACTATCAGCTGTTTACATTATAGAGGATAGATAGCAAGTATTTTGTTTTTATTTGTTTTAATTTTTTCTGGTTTTAAAAAACATTCAATTATTTAATTAGATTAACGTATATTTTATTTAAGTTTTTCGTATCTGTTGTGGCGCTTACGGCGTTTTTGTTTTTTTGAATTTCGATTATTTCATAAAATTCCCTCTTTTAATGTGTTTTTCTGTTTTTAAAATTTTAACTTTTTTAAAATCGAAAGAATGTTGATTTTCTATGCTATGGTTGGTTAGTGCTGTTGTGTTTGTTTTATTATATTTATGTCCATTTATTCTATTTTTTATATTTTTATTGTCGAAATAATATTCTGATGAAGGCTAATTTCGCCGAAACGTCAATTTTAGAAGAAATATATACGTGAATTTTTAAGAAACCAAATTTGACAATGGTTTTTATTTAGGACTTTTATGCCCAAGAATTTTTAAATAAAAGAATATTAAAAAAATAAAGTCCAAGAAAACGGAAAATAAAAATAAAGTAAAAATTTAACTTAATCAAGGCTATCCCTATATCCATGTGTGTTTTTATTAACGTTTGGCACAAAAATATATTTTGCTTATTACATGATGGCATTATTAGTGACTCACAAAATTTGCCCCACCTGAAGAAAAAATCATCGGCCACGCCTGCTGAATATCAAGGCATTACTTAACTTAATTAATAGGTCCTAAAGGGTTAAAAAGTGTTGGAAATCCCCATCTGGGGAGACATTTTTAGGTAGCAGTAAATTTAAATAACGTCCGTGGTGGCACTAATACGGCGCACAGTGCGTTAAGAGATAGGGATTTCGGGACAGAAATCGTAGCAGTCCTATTGCAACAAAATAGTTTTGTTATTATACATTGTGTAATTAAATTTATGGCTAAAAATGCAGGGTAGGATTCCTTAGCTTATTTTAGGTTCAGGGTAATTAAAAAATAGGAGTCAACTTACAAAAATGGACAGGGTTGCGGTCAAGATCGTTTGACTAGGTAAGGTTGCCTCGTAAGCCTTGCAACATGGCGGACCATACGTCACATACGTATTTTGCTCATTATTTAATGAAGTTTTTAACACTGGAGTTTGTGTTTTTTGTCAATATTAAGAAAACTTTTAAATACTGTTAATTCCAGTTGTTACCGTAATTTCTATATTTCCTATTAATAAATTATTTAACAATGATTATTCTAGCTGATTTTTAAATATTGTATATCGCGCTCTTTCGCCTTCATAGTACTATCCGTCTAGACATCCTTGTTGGCGCCAAGGAACCAGCAGTGCGGTACATATGTGACGTAATGAGACAACCTTACCTAGTCAAACGATCTTGGGTTGCGGTAACAATTTAGGAGCTTATTATTGAGCCTATTTTATTTAAAAAAATTAAACATTGGTCGAAAATTGCATCGTTTCTAAGATATCAATAATCTGAGAGTGACAAATAAAACGGAGGGCTATAAAGTAAAAAAACGATACTTTGACATTCTCGGGTAAGGCTATTTATTTTATTTCGAAGAAAATAATTTAAATAACAAAAATATATAATTCGATTTCCACAAGCCCAAATAATGTTAGTATTTTATTGACATATTTAAAAAGCAATAGCCGGATTCCCCACCAATGAGAGAGTATACATTATATAACATTTTTTTCCTATCATCTAAGCTTTAAAACCCAGTAGGTCTCTATGACACTTGAGTAAATCCCCATTTAACATCGCGGGCTCCTCTACTATATAGAAATTGCAGGTAGTATATTACCAGTTACATCAGTATAGCATATACATAAGTATAAAAGTTATTTACAGTTATTTTTACATATTATAGTAAGTATAAATACTACCTGAAGTCCATATTTGCAATTATAAATTTACACCCCTTAACCTTTTTTTTATCTTACAAAATTAACAAAAATATCAGTTTATTGGGTTCATTTTGTAGTTTTTAAATCAATTAATAAATATTTATTATCTCTTAAGATATACAGGCTAGGACAAAAAGTACAATATTTTTACATGCAACACCCTGTATATTACATCACTATTATAGGTCGTCCAAAGAGCTTTACAAAATACCGCGTCGGTTATCTCCCTTAAAGCTTATAAGCTAAGCTACTTATAAAATGCAATTTGCGAATTGTAGAACGTGTTCTAATTGGTCTACTTCGAATGTGTCGTTTGAAATTCACCAAATAGAATACGTTTTGCTATTTGCAAATCGCATGTCGTAAGAATGCGAACTGAGGTTTAAGCGAGCCAGTCGGCGTTCGGTAGGCCAAATTTGTGCCACTGGAAAACAAATCTGTTCACGTAGCATATGTCTATCTGTAATTAAACATCTAATAATTAGATACCCACGATACTTTGGTACTTGGACATAGGCCTTCGTAGGCGGTCACAGAGATAAAAGGGAACCAGAACTAAAATTAAAAGTGTTACCACTAAAATTTTAGTGAAATTTAATACACATTCACTATACATTTACATTTTTATTGCTTTCAGCGGCCAAGTGGGATTTGAACTAAAATACAGTGTGCCCAAAATTGGTAGGGAATGAATTGGGATATTTGAAACTATACGATATTATGAGATATAGAAGGATGGTTTAATGGGGAAACTTGTAGGCCATTTAACCGCAAATTCAATGCTGTTTTGATGACGACTCTATTTTGTTTAGTTTTTGAGATATTTTGAAAGAACAAAAATGTGCATTTTAAAAAAGTTGTATTATAGTTAGGGATCCCTGGACCATTTTTCCAAGTCATTACTAACAAGGTAATTTTTCGTAAGTAGCTTCATTTTGACGAGACGCCTAACTT
Organism: Listronotus bonariensis; assembly: GCA_014170235.1. Lineage (NCBI taxonomy): Eukaryota > Metazoa > Arthropoda > Insecta > Coleoptera > Curculionidae > Listronotus > Listronotus bonariensis. The sequence goes on along the minus strand of JACEGR010006484.1, from coordinate 40,354 downwards.
TTTTCCTTGCAACATTTTGTTGGTGGTAGCTTACAGGGGTAGCAGGAATTAAATGTGCTGATTTGACAGATATACAAAAATGTATTACAAACAGGGATTTTTCCTGTTATTTTTGAAAATAATTATTTAAATGAACCGAAAAAATACTTGTCCTTCAAAACGTAAGGTTTCATCAAAGAGTCCTAACCACCAACATGCATGGTGAACGATGTCGTGAAAAATTACTACTAACCAGCAAATTTTTTTCTGATGATTAAATAATATTTACTATAATTTAACACCCACATTGTCCTACAAATTGCGAGGTACGTCATCCTAGTTTTTTGATATTTATCAAATCTCAACATATTTATTCTCTGCTACCCCTGTATGCTACCACCAACTGAAAATTGTTTTAAGGAAAAAGTTGTTCCTTTCGTTAAAATGAAGCTACTCTCGAAAAATTAGCTTGTTAGTTATGACTTAGAACAAATGTTTGAGGGATCCCTAATGATTATTTTTATTTTTAGAATCTGTTAAATCATTATTAGAGCAACTTTTTAAGAGCAGTGCATCCATGTATTCATATTTTAATTTTAACTTTTCGGTTTGGAGATACCATCTTCAATTTTTGTTTTTCTTTTGGCGCATATTTTGTTTTTTAGCATATTTTTTAAAAACTTTTTTTTCCTTTAAACTAATTTATGACGCTTTATATATATTTTTTTATTTTTAGGTCAAAAAACATTAAAAATTATTTTTTGCCATGATGTTTTACGCACAGACACGTATTACTTAGAGAAATTTTGTAGGTTAATATTATTAACATAATATACGTCTTTGTTTGGGTACATAGCTTTATAAAATTTAGAAATACATTTGCATTAACTTTCGTAAAAACTTTTTTATCAAGAATTGAATGCAATCGTTTGTAGAGATAATCGTCTCCGCAGTCATGGCCATCTTAAACCAAAAATTAATTTTTATCTTTTTTGATCTTAAAATAAAATATTTCTATTAAGTGTTTTACATCATTAAGAAAAATCGTTCTTTAAAATTGTGCTGGAAAACAAAATGGCCGCTATAGGAACAACAAAAGTTTATAATGGTATCTCAAAGCCGGAACGTTGAAATGAAAATCTAAATGCGGGGAAGCATTGTTAATAAAAGGTTGTCCGAATAATGATTATTTAGTGTCTCTACTCCTTATTTCTATTAGTTCTGTATACGGCTTTCTGGACCACCCAAGCATATGTTACGCGCTTAATTTATTTTTCCTATTTTTTATTACTTAATTGTCAAAATTTCGAAAAATAGATTATAATATCAAAATTGAAACCTATTAAATCATTTCTTATTAGTGTCAAGTAATGTCTTTCTTCTTAGACTATACCGCCTGATAAAATTAATTATTTTTGCGAAATTATCTTAATTGTTTTTACACAAATGTGCTAAATTTATTATTAATCATCCCCTCGCAGGCTGGTCTTGAATATTTAATCATTGTGTCTAGATCTTTGTAAATTACATTATCATCTTCCAGTTTTTTTTATCAATAAAACAAAACACATTTCATCAAAAAGCAAGTTTTATCTGAACAAAAATAAACATCCAACAGCTTTTACAATAATAAAAATAATGAAAAATAAAAATAATCTATGACTTTTTCTAAAATGTACATTTTCAGTTTTTGTTTTAAATATCTCAAAAAGCAAACTAGATACAGCCGACATTAAAACGGCATAACCTTTACAGTTAAATGTCCTACAAATTTTTCTATTTAACCATCTGTCTACCTCTTACCAATTTCGGACATACGGTATAATTAAGAAAAAATTTGGTTTTCCACCGTTTTTTTCTCGGAAAAATAATTCTATTTTAGTAGAAACTTATTTGTTTATACGGTCGTATGTAATGGTAATTATATTATTTAATATCGACAAACCATAAAAATAAACAATATATTAGTTAAACATAAACATGTATGTACTTTTTTTGATATATTTAAAGTACCATATTCAGCAGTTTAATTTTCAAGGGATAGTTAAATCGTTCAAAGCTATTTATAACAATAGTAATAATAGAGTGAGGTACTAAAATCTGTCCCCCACCTTGTAACTTTTAAACCGTTCTATATATTTTTATGAAACTTGAAACGGTAACATATTACCAAGATCTGAATTTTTTGACATATCAATGACAGCTCTAAATGTCAAGGTGACAGTTGGGCACCATTTTAAAATACTTTTTTAAATACAATTATTTTAAAACTTTTGACGGGTACTTTATAACCCCAAAGTATAAAGTCAGTAGCTTTATATACAACATAATGGTTTTGGCCCAACTTATGTCGTGGTTCCCTCGGGCCCGCAATTCCCTGGCACTCACATTAACCTTGTGTTTGCATCCTGTCAGCTCCTCGAGGCATTCTAGCACCAGCCAAGACGATACCTTGGGACTGCTTAATACACCAAGGGTTGCTTGACTGTAAGTAAGAATGATAATTGTAAAATTTTCGCGAGGTCTTTGATTGTTAATCCAACCACATTATTGAATCGCAAAGATTTCTGCTTGAAATGCAAAGGCGTGGTTTCCCAGTGGGAAGGTTACTCTCTCACTGTAGACACCTACTCCTGACCCTTCTTCGCTTTAGGACCCGTCCGTATACCAGGTTTGACCTCGAAGAGAGGTTTTAGAATTTTCGTTTGCCCAGTTCTTCCTTTAAATTATTGTCACCTGAGAGGGTCTACTAGGTACAGGTATGATTTATGGGGTCATATGGTCCATCCTCATGTCCCTATGATATTTTTTATTTCCATGCGTCCTGATCTAACATTTGTATTGCTTAAGTTACCTTTCTGTTTGTACCTACCTTCCATTCTTGTCTCCCCTTGTATCACTTTATGTAATGGCGGGAGGTCAAATAGGGTCTCCAAGACGCTGTTGGTATGCTTTTTAGGCATCCCGCTATACCCAAGCAGGCCAGTCGTTGCACCTTTCCTAGCCGAAGCCCGTATGTTGTCTGGTCTTAGTCCACCAGACAATGGATGCATATGTTATGGCTGACTTCACAACAGTATTGTAAACCCAGTGAACCATTTGTGGTATCAATCCCCACGTTTTGCCAGAGGTTCTGCGAGCCAGCATTAATGCTGTTTCCGCTCTTTGAATTACTTTGTCCAAATGATGGTTCCAGGTTAGTTTTGAGTCTAGTACAACCCCCAAATACAAAACCTCTCCAATCGTTGGTATTTCAGTGCCTTGAAGATTAAGAGGACCCAACCCCTCCAGCTTTCTTCTCTTTGTAAACTGCACTATTTTGGTTTTGGTTGGACTGATTTTTAAGCCAACCTCTTCCGTCCAAGTAGCTACGACATTCAGAGCCTGATATATTCGCCCTCTGACGTAGTATTGTTGAATTTGAACTGACATACAACTGCTGTATTCCTTTTATGCTCCAGAACCGCCCGAAACGACGTCAGAAGTGTTCCTTTTACAATTTTTTTGACATTTTTTCATGTTGTAGAACCGTTCTTGACACTATTGACAGTTTAGAGAACGGTTCAAAATGGTTCTACAAGGTAAAAGGAATACACTATATGAGTATGCCATTCGCATACCCTAGCCCTTCGTTTCTAACCAGACCTTTGTCGCATACATTATCTTTCCAAGTTTCATTAAAAATTACTGCACGATTCAGAAGTTAGAAAGCGGGCGACAGACTTTTTAATCTTACTGTATATTAAGTTTGAGCAACAAAAAACTATACTGTGATTAACTATTTTTATTTATCTAATTCAGATAAAAAAGCAGCCAGTCAAACATGTCAATGAAAACGCGGCATTAAAAATATATGTAGAGTAATAATTTAGATATTTGTAAGTACTTTATTTATTTAAACCTATAATTATACATATGTATAGTTTATGTGACAAAGCCATTACGAGTTTTATCATGTTAATGTTTTTTTATCGTCATAAGGTGTAAATGGATGCTTTTTTAATTAAAAAACTAATATTTTAAATTTGACAGTGCCTGATAGAAGGAAGTGTAGTATAGACCCATATCTGTCACCCCTTGAATAAAAATATATTACACGCAAATCATATACTATATGATGTGCGGATATGCCCACTATCCGTTCGATAAACTCGATGATGTGTAAAGGTTGGCGTCCACTTGAGACGGACAGACGGTGTGTCGCCTGGCTTGCAAATAGGCCAGAGTGCGTCCATTAAAAGCGCACCTCATGGGACCAGAAGACAGAGGATTTATGGGTTGAAAATATTGTCCGTTCGTCCGTCCGTCTCTAGTGGACGCCTACCTTAAGACTAAGCAGCGGCTGGTAACCACCTTTTCTGGGTCAACCCGCACCATTGTTAAATAAAGTATTAAAATTGTGACATTCTGTAAAATCACTTTAACTTATCAATTATTTTTACTTTATAACATTGCGATTTGCACTAACGATGGATTATAGTTTCTTATAAAAGGAGGCTTAAATAAAATTTATTTAAGTTTAATGGATCTGGTATTGACCTACCAATTTGGTCATCACAAGCCGCTGCTAAGTAAGAGCGTAGCTTACGGCCTTCTTCAAGTGAAATTATGAAGAGATACAAAAGGTTTTTCGTAAAACAACTGCTGTTTGCGGTTATGTTCGAGGATCAAAAGAAAATTTACCCAACTGTCTAAAAGTAAAAGTGTTTTTAAAATCTTGGGTAATTCCTTAAGAGTTTTTTGAATTATAAGTGGTAGCGCGGCCTGCAGTAGTGAAAATATATATTTTGCAAAAACTGCTTTTGTTTTGAAGTGCTCATGGATCGGACATTTTATGAGCCGAACTGTAGACATTCCTGGTATGGCATTTAATTTAAAACGATGCAACCAACATTAAGAAAGGTTGATTTTGAAATACATACTGTAAAAATAGTAATTTTAATAGTATATAGTACACACGAACAATATGATAAATCGGTTTCTATGTATTATTATGTACTATCTTTATACTAATTACTGTGAACACAGTGACCTAACTGAAATTTATTTTGTATTTATTCTACACCAGTTTTCTTGCAACTAACATTGTGTGACTATTTAATTCGTTGTTCCTCTGTTAATAACAAAAAATTATGTTTAACACTATCGCTTTTACAAGACCTTCTGGAATTTCTAACACCCTGTAGTAATTTCACTTGCATTATCTTTTAGAAATCATTATTTTATTTCTTAATTTACATTCATATTTGATTGCACCTGTTTGATCTAAAGCTGCATCCAGACTTGGAACAATTCGCCAAATATCCATCCAAACAAACCAACCTATTTGCGCGCTCCTTTCATGCAAAAAACCGACAAGCTCTGAATCACCGCGAAATCATTCCCTAAGCCCTTAAAACGACGTGAATTTTATTCACATCCACATCCGCGCTATGTGGGGCTATGTGGCGCGCTATTTGGCGCGGTGAATTGTTGCAAGTCTGGACGCAGCATTAGGCTCATGTTAGAAAGAACAGTGGTGACTGATGATTTATCTTAAAGAAAGAAAGACGACGCTATATTAAATGTTTAAAAAATATGTTAATATTATTTTGTGGATTCTGCAAAAGCTATATTACAAAATAATTTTTAAAATAGAAATCCAGTTATACAAATATAAATTGTGTATGGAATTTGATAAATCCGAGTGTGTCTTTCTGCACCAGCCATTACTGTTGTACTAGAGAACCAGAAATTAATATAACAAAAATAACAATAGTCTTGGTTGAAACTATTTAGATATTTTTATTTTTAGAGTAGTACAACCAATATTTTTAGGCCAGTTACTTCAATTTTATGTACCCGATGGAGCTACCATTACCGAAAACCAAGCTTATTGGTACGCTGCCGGAGTCGTCTTATGTTCCTTTACCAATGTTGTTATAAGGTAAGATGATTATTAAGAATATGCCTTTTAATTTAATTAAAAAATAAACTGAAACACACTATAACATTTACGACATGCGTAAATGAGGTACCATGAGATCTGACACCTACAGATTGCATGCTACCTATTTGACATTACGAAAATATCATAGAGGATACGTTGTGGTACTCTTCATGAATGGGCGTACCGGTAGGGGGCAGTTGCTCCCCCTCTTAGTCAGACGAATTTTTTTTTTTAGACGTAATAGTAGGGGAGCCTAATAGGGAATTTCGAGATTTAATAAAGCGCGGCAGATTAATATACCGTCTGATAGCTTGTACCCGGGTAAGTACCTCCACCAAATATGAGCTTCGTATACAGGGCCGATCATAAAAAACAATAATATATCCATCAGAAATTGTCAAGCGCGTCAGTTTAAGTCAGGATGAGTTAATTACATGCTAAACAGTGTATATTCCACTAATCTGACAATTTGACAGTAACGTAAAGGAAAAAGACGACTAAAAAAACATCAGTTTAACATTTTTGAGCGTAGCTTTTTTAATTTTGAAGAAAATTATTTAGGGATAACATAAAATATATAATACGATATGACCCGAACGATTTCCTCAAGCCAAAGTAATAATAGTATTTTTTGACATATTTAAAAGTCTATAGCCGCTTTCTCCACCAATGAAAAGGTATAACATTTTTATCTTCTTATCATCTAAGCTTTGCAACCCAATAGGTCTCTATGACGCTCGAGTAAATCCCCAGTTAGCATCGTGGGCTCTCCTACTATAAGGATAATTAAAAAGAGCATTTTAAACCACATATAAAGTATTTTAATATTTTTTTGGGAACCACTTTAAAAATTATTAATGTTGTAAATCTATATTACCATTTATTTAATGGATGGTTTAAAATTATTTTATAAAATGCTTTTTGAAAAAACACGTTTTTCGAATTACCGCTTTTGTGGTACTAAATGCTCTTTTAGGATATTTATGCTAACGAGCCACTCTCTTTCCATTAAAAAACAAAAAGGAATGTAGCTGGTCTACATACCTTACGTATGGACGCCAATGTGTCAAAAATTATTCTCTTGGAATTTTTTACAGAATCATGTTTAGGATAAAATGCTGATTTTGACGATCCATGATGTCAGCTCGAATTATGGTCAGATTTTTTTAAACCGCAATTGTTTTGGCAAGTAAGAAAAATTATACTTTTGTATCAAAAAAAATTAAGTTTTTGATTAATTTTTTACCAAAAACGAGCTCTTAACATTTTTTCAAAAGTTAATATTTATCAAGTTTTATTCATTTAAACAATTGACAATAAGCAATTAGGCCCAACTTTACCATTTAAATAATGTAGGTATGAAAATATGAAAAATTTCACATGATGTATTTTTTATAGAATTTTCGAACTTTTGTTACAATTGTAGAGTTAGCGATTGGGCAATTTTTAATTCCTAGATATATATATTTTTTTGTTTCTTAACATAGTGTATTTTTGTGTTTTCGTGTTTTTAATCCCCAAAAATCTTTGCAGTTTTCTTGTATGTTATGTGGTCTATTCTAAGGTTGCCACGACAACTACTTTAAGGTGTCGCGGTTAAGGTAGTTGTCGTGGTCACCTTGGCATACACCAAGCCGATTTGGGTGCTGTTTATATTGAGACCGACTCTATACAGGAAAAATGCAAATCTATATTTTTGGAATTAAAAACAAAAAAATACACTTTGGTTAAAAATTAAAAACAATATCAGAGCTCAGAGCTTTGACAATATCTAGAAATTTAAAATTGTCAAATAGCTTACTCTACAGTTGTTGTTACAAAAAGTTCGAGGATTCCATAAAAAATACATCGTAAAATTTTTCATATTTTAATAGAATATTTAAATGGTAAAGTTGGGCCTAATTGCTCATTTTTTAATTGTTTAAATGAATATAACTTTTTTTTTTATCTCTGGACAAACCATGAAGGCTAAAAGCCTAAATACTAACGTACCGTGGGTGTCTTAAGCGAGGTCAGAGGGAGTTTGTTGACACGGGACTTAAATACTTGAAGATTTGGGGAGAAGGAAAGACCTCCGCGGGCAGCAGGTTCCACAACCTAGAAACTCTAGGGATAAAAGAACGAACAAAGTGGGAAGTTCGGGGCCTGTCCAGTTGGACCGTATAGGGATGCATACGCGCGGAACCACGAGTTTCTCTGTTGGGAACCGTAAGTGGAGGAACTATACTGGACAATTCTTCAGAGCAGAAGCCATGGAATTACCTATAAAAAGCGATAAATCCCCCACAGCCCGAAGATGTGCAAGAGAGGGAAGCCTTTCTGTAAGTGAAGGATCATTAATGAGACGAATAGCTCTTCTTTGAATAGAATCATTGTGTTCCATGAAAAGTTAGTTAAAAAAATGGGTAAAATCTTATTTGATGCAATTTTTTTTCTTACTTGTCCAAACAGTTGCGGTTTTAAAAAATCTTACTAAAAATTGAGTTGCCATCATGGATCGTGGTAATCAGCATTTTATTTTGAACATGATTCTGCATAAAAATTTCATGAGAATAATTTTTAATACATTGACGCCCATATGACCTGGTCTAATGACCCATTTAATAGCATTTTGCAAACTTTTATCCCGCCAGGAGAAGTCGTAAAAACGAAGAAATAATAATGGCTTTTTTATGGCTACTTGACCTAAAATTACTATGAATGTTTCCCCCATACGTTAAAATTCCCATAAGAGGTGGGCAATTATCGAAAAATTATTAAAAAGTTTAATCGAACAAAATGGTTTTTTATTGTTACCTAACATTAAAAAATGGTACATTCTGACAATTTGCGTCATATTAAGTATTCAGTGACAGCAGACAAAAAAGATTCTTACACGAAATATTTGACAAAATGTCTCGATTTGGCGAAGAATCAATCCTCGCAAAATTAGTTTTTTTTCTGTTTAATAAAATTTTAAAATTATTGGATTCGAGTTTTTAATTAATTCGGAAAATATTCAAATAAATTACTCTCGTACCTAAGGTGTGTAGAATGATGTTCAACAATAAAATTACTAATGGAGTTGGGTCGTATTCGAATACTCAGTATTCTGAATAGTATTCAGAATACATTTTGCCGGTATTCAAATAGTATTCGAATACATTCGTGTGTTTGGTATTCGGTATTCGGCAGAATACTTTTTTGGTTAGTATTCGGGGTTCTGTATTCGAATATTTTAGAAGTATTCGACGAATCAAAAGGAAAAAAGGAAGTAAGGACTTTTTTTTGCTCTTGCTTAAATTTAGGTAACTTTTTTGTTTAGTAGGTACTATTCGAATCTTTTCGTTTCCAGTATTCGAATACTGATTCCGGGTATTTGTGAATACTGAGTATTCAAATACTTTTTTCTTGCAAGTATTCAAATATTCGGTATTCAAATACTTTTTATTCCGGTATTCGTATTCGTATTCAAATACCGATTTTCAATATTCTGTCCAACTCAGATTATGAACTAGGCTTTACATTGCCTAAGGGGTCGTCCATTAAACACGTGAGACTTAAACGAGCAGGGGAGGAGTTTGAAAATAATCACTTAACATCACTAGGGGGAGGCAGGCTGTAGTAAAGATATCACGTGTATTTTTCCTTAAATGTGCGAAGGAATTGAAGAAGAAGAATTAAAGTTGGGCTCAGAATCTGTCACTTTGATTAAAACCAACCATTGTGGCGAGCATAGTGCAGCGGTAACGTACCAGCTTCTCACCGCAGCGATCCGGGTTCGATTCTCGGAACCGGACATTGGCGTTTTTAATCGCTCGTCACCTCACAGATGGCTTGGCCGACCCGACACCCAGGTATTCTGGTACTTAGGCTTAAAGCCTTCGTGGACTGTCAAACAGATTTAAAAAAAACCAACATTTCAAATGTTTGTTTTTAAGTATCATCAATATACATCAACATTTAGAGCCGTATTGTCAGGGTGATTAAAAACTTAGACATACAAATGTTCTTTAACCCTTAAACGACAAAATAAAATTGTTTATACATAATCTTATACTAATACCAATAATTCTTCATGGGTCGCATACCGCCCCATGAAGAATTATTGGTATTTTAAGGTCCGCAACAGCAAAAAGCCTATTTAATTTCTTTTTTTGGTTGTTTTGTAATCTAACCAATGATTCTTTATATGAAAAGAAAATATACCTATTATTGCACATCTCTTCTAATTATTCTTCAGAGCATTACTTATGTGCTGTAAAGCATAAAGTCTTTCCATTTTGTTCTATCGGTTTGTTTTCTATATTTACATTTGTGCTTTTGAAAGATGCAGGGCCGTATTATCCATTAGGCTGACTAGTCTACAGCCTAGGGCGCCAGACAGGGAGTAATAGACGCTAGACAGGGAGTTTATAAAAAGTTTAGATCAAGTGGGGATTTTTGGTGACTAATTTCTATGTGAATAAGGTGCTCTGAAATGAAATAGGCAAATAGGCGCGAGAAAAAGGAGGGAAAGACCTTTTTTGTTATTAAATTTTATTTCGGGTGGTGAAGTAAGGTGCCTGGCACTTAAAATAGGCTCTACGGAGAGAAAAGGACCTTTTTTTTTGCTCTTCAAAAAATTTTTGGTGGAAAATAGGCGCCCCAGAAATTCTAGCCTAGGGCGCCTCAAACAGTTAATTCGGCCCTGGAAAGGTGTCTCTTATTTTTACGTATTTCTTCGTTTGTATAAGTAACAATTTTATGCAGCATGTTTTCGTTAAAATACAATTACCTAGGTTTTCTTTAGGTTCAGGAAGGTGGAGAATCAATTTTTTCCTCTTTCGTATATAAAAAAAGGTTTGGAATGTTATCTGTAACCATTGTTTTCATAAATCACTTTGTTGAAACGTACTTCACAGTCATGACTTATTTTTAGTCGGTTCATACATTATTTCGTCCTCGATTTCGTCTGCTTCTCTCCTTCTTTCTCTTCTTGATCTTCAGATTTACTTTCATTATCACTAAAGTTATAATTATTATTACCAAGCCACAAAGGTAGGTGCAGCAGCAAGATTATAAGACAACTTTTGCAAGAAATATGTCTAAAATATTATTCGGTGGGGTCATAGGCGAACCTGTGTTGTCGTTTAAGAGTTAAAAAATGGACAAGCATTTAAAATAAACTTATGAGTTAAATATTTTAAATAAATAAAATATATTTATCTTACTTTTTTAAATAAAATTATAAAAGAAATATTTTGTACCAAAAAATACACGTGATAGGGGATAAAGAGGAAGTTTAAAACCTTACCAAGTATCATTAAGGAGGAAGGGGAAGGGGTTTTAAACTTCGCCAAGTATTCCTAGGAGGGGAAGGGGGCAGGTTAAAAATTTGTTATAAAAAACATCACGTGATTAATGGACGTCCCCAAAGGTTAAAAAATACATGTTTTTTTTTATTCCCATTATATTCCGAATATTTTTTAATGATTTAAGTTGTTTTTACCATTTAAAAGATTTCTTGCATGCGAGTTTTCTTGCTACAATTTTCCTATCTGCGCACGCGCATTTTTTTTTTTAAACTTGCAGCAATTTTTCTTTCAGGTACGAAGAATATGAAACTTGATATTTTTCTTGTAATTACCCTGCCATTTGGGTAATTATTTTGGTAATTTTTAAGATATCATCTTTAAAAAAATATTATTAGACAATTAATTTAACCTCAGAGGGCGTCAACCGTTGCTTAAAGAATATTTATAAATAACACTTGAAAAACTCATTTACAGATTTTTTTTAAAGAGTTTTACAAAATAATGAAATAAGTTGTTTTAAAATTTGTGTAAGTTATTACACTTATTGTTAAAATGGGTTGCAGCAAAAAATTTCACACAAAAATTTTAAATAAAACTAGCTATGATTCCCGGCTTCGCTCGGGAGTTTATATGAGACCCAAATAACCGTTGTTCTGAATGAAGTTCACATACTCGACAACAGATGCGCCACTACACTTACTTTCTAGATGATTCCAAAAATTTTCAGAACTTTGTGTCTCCGCCAATTTGTCAAGAATGAGTGATAATATTTTACATTTTTGCCACCCACAACCACCCACTTCCACCCACCCCGACCAAACTCCCTTACTCACAATGGGAGACCAAGGGGTATTTGTAACCCCGACGGGAAGTCGATCGGAGTTGCGGATGATAGCGAAAATCGTGGACACACGAACGTACATTAGCATTTTATATAATACTAGCTATGATTCCCGGCTTCGCTCGGGAGTTTATATGAGACCCAAATAACTGTTGTTCTGAATGAAGTTCAAATACTCGACAACAGATGGCGCCACTACACTTAATTTCTAGATGATTCCAAAATTTTCAGAACTTTGTGTCTCCGCCAATTTGTCAAGAATGAGTGATATATTTTACATTTTTGCCACCCACAACCACCCACTTCCACCCACCCCGACCAAACTCCCTTACTCACAATGGGAGACCAAGGGGTATTTGTAACCCCGACGGGAAGTCGATCGGAGTTGCGGATGATAGCGAAAATCGTGGACACACGAACGTACATTAGCATTTTATATAATATATTAGATTAGATTCCATGCAAGAAAAATTGTAGCAAGAAAACCTTCAAACTGTGAATACAGCTTTATTAAGCCTGCTATTTCTTGCGGCAATGTTAATACGTACAACTTTTATACTTTTAATTAAATACTTTTAAAAGTTTTACATACGTATTTGGTAATAATAATATTAATAATAATAATAATAAATTTTACGGTTTTCTAATCGAGGTGAGAAATTTGTAGACACGCCAATCAGTGTAATGAGTCAGGTTTTTATGGTTTCTGGTTAAAACCTAATGCATTTATATTTTGCAAATCACTATCTTAATAAAACTTAAACTAATGCATGAATACTATTAATATTTTATCACGTAAACATTTAGCTCTATTTTTTTAAACAACTTAGATCTGTGGGCGTATGAGTAATATTGATAGAGCTAAAAAGTTTTAAATATATAGGATGTTTCCTTATTGCGGTTAAAAAATGTAAGGACGTATTTCTTAAGCTAACTCTGTAAGAAATAGTTTTTAATGAAAAGATAGGTCCGAATATGCATTATTTTCGAGATAGAGGGCGTTGACAAACATCGGTTTTTTATTATGATCCTAATATTTTTTTCTGGTTTTAATGAAATTTGGCAGCATTATCAATAGGCAGTAGGGAAGCTCTTTTAGCCCTAACAATGATTAAACTTGATTAAGTACTAGTGGCGCGTCGAGTGACATCTGAACGAATATTTCTAACAAAAAAATGTACGCCATAGACTTGTGCAATTTTTATATATTTTTTAATTGGGCAAATTGCATTTTCTGTAAAAACTTTCACCAACTTCCAGCGATTCGATTTCTTTGAAACTTTGCACACGTATCAAGGACCCATGACAATGCAATAATCTGCAAACAGTATCCCGTTATCCTGATTAGGATCGCCAGGATAAATAAATTCCTTTATAGATTTTCTGTAGGAGAGTAACAGAGAAAGAGCTCGTGCGCGATCTGCGCATGCGTGCAGTTTCGGACGTACTCTCAGCATAAGGCTGATAGAAACTTGTTCGGAGTAGTTGCGTTCTGAAACCCCATGCAACAGTGAAGCTTTAAATGAAATGATTAGATTACGAAATAGTTCGTGAAACATTTCAATATCACATGTCCGCAGAAAACTAATTGATTTATCGAACTAAAAATGAAAAATAAATAATAGTTTAAAAAACTAAAAAAACACGCTTTTATATGCAACCGAACTAAAAATTAGAATTCATTACAAAGAGTTTGTATTACAGTAATAAAAGGTCACACAATGAATCATAATTATATACCTCAAAATAGAATTATAATAAAATTTAAGATAATAACAGAATAATTCACTTCATAATAAAAGCGTGGGGTGCTTAATATATTAAATGTTATCATTATTTCAATTGTAAATATCTATGAGGGAAAAGTTATGAAAAAATAGTAAAATGCACCCCACGCTTTTTACTCTGAAGTGAATTATTCTGTTATTATCTTGAATTTTATTATAATTCTATTTTGAGGTATATAATTATGATTCATTGTTTGACCTTTTATTACTGTAATACAAACTCTTTGTAATGAAAAATTATTTTCCAATTTTTTAGTTCGGTTGCATATAAAAGCGTGTTTTTTAGTTTTTTAAACTATTATTTATTTTGTAGCATGCTTGGTTTTCGAGAAAAAAGCCGCTTAATTGCATTACCCTAAATCACACAATAAACATAGGGAAAATGATATTTTGATCTTTTATAAAAATAATTTTGATTACGTAACGACACCAAGAAATACTAAATTTAATATGAATAACATATAAACAAACAAATTCTAGAAAATTAAGTGCTTTTTAATTTTTTTCCAGTTCTTAAGTCAAATAAATAATATTAAAAAACCGATGTTTTTAAAAATGTTTTAACACCCTGTATCCTAGAAACAATAAATTTTCCGGACCTACGTTTTAATAAACTTTTTTCATAAAATTGTCTCATACCTATATCGCATCAGCTATTTTAAAGGACTATCGGCCAGTAATGCAATAACAGAACAAGTACTATTAAGTCACCCAATCTGAAATGTTTACATGCCGGTATTTGCGTTAGACTGTCTCCTGTCCAGGCATTATCAGTACACATATTAGGTTTGTTCCAGCAAAATGTTGGAAACATGTTAGCAACAATCGTAAAATGCAGAAATTGTTACAAACATTTGTCAGAAATGTTGGCAACAGTTTTCTGCTGGAACGAAAAATAAACAAGGCGTGCATACTGCTTATACGTCAATACAAGAAAGGTTATGTTAAAAATTGTCAGCAATGTTTGAAGAAAGTTTGCAAACTTTTCAAACAGTTTCCCACATGTTTCCAACATCTTAAAACTACTGCTGGAACAACAAACAATTGTATAATGTTAGAAACATGGCACTGTTGGAACGACGACAAATTTGACGTGCGCAGAATCCGAATGGTTGCAAACATTTTTGACAGCCTGCTGGAACAAACCTATTATGTATATTTGGCTGGCTGATTCTATATAAGCCGTTAATTTTTCACCGCAATTAAGAAATACCTTGTATACTGTTACGTCTGTGATGGAATCAGTCAATATTTTCATTTGAACTCAAAATAAATAAGGTTTAACTACTTCAAAGGCTTCTAATTTGTTTATTCGGTTTAGGTTTACACTTGATATTAATTTTTAAGTCTATTTACTTATCGGTTAATGCGGTTATATAGTTTGTTGACGAAAGGCTGCTATAAGTTTCTATTTTCAACAAAAAAACACTTTTTAGTAAGATAAAATTTGGTTTAGATTAATTCTTGATTCTGTTTATTAAATAATAAAATCTATTTAACGATGTAAAGGCGTGTATTTCTCTATATCATAATCAAATGAAAATCAGCAAATTATTTTTGGTTTTATATTGAATCTACATAGGTGTCGCGAAAAGAATCATTAAATACTCATTCTTTACTTATGAGCGGCCAAGTTTTGCAGAGCAAAGACACCTTTAATCTTGTAGGCGTCACATTTGAGAATAACCTAAACTGGTATTAACACATTGTATCTATAGCCACGGGAGCTTCAAAACTGTCTCTTTCGGGCCAAAAGTATTTTTCCCCTTTTAATTTATACACTTTATATGAGTCGCAAATCCGACTTCCCTTGGAATATTGTTTTTAAATCATGGCAGCATTCTTGATTTCATTTAAAGAAGAGCTGTTCGCCTCAATAATGATCCTTTACTTACAGAAAGGCATCCCTCTCTTGACCATCGTCGGGCTGTGAGATATTTATCGCTTTTTTATTGGTACTTTTATGGTTTCTGCTCTAAAGAATTGTTTAGTATAATTCCTCCACTCACGGTTCCCAACAAAGAAACTCGTGGTGTCGCACGTATGCATCTCTATACGGTCCAACTGGACAGGCCCCAAACTTCCCACTTTGTTCGTTCTTTTATCCCTAGAGTTTCTAGAATGTGGTTTCTAGTATTTAAGTCCCGCGTCAACAAACTCCCTCTTTCCTCCCTTAAGACACCCACGGTACGGTAGTATTTAAGCTTTTAGCCTTCGTGGATTGTCCAAACATATTTAAAAAATGTAGGTAAAAAAACCTTTTTGTGAGTTTATAGAAAATACCGCAACATTTAAATCTTTGAAACCGCTAAAGCGCAAATATAGTAAGTAATTTTGGACATGTGGAATTTAATACTGATATTAGCACTGTTGCCAGGTTTCACAATTTCACCAAGTATTTATTTTGGGTTTTATAAATGAAGTGCTTATTTATTTTTGTTGCATTAAATTGGGCCGGTCAAATGTAGTAAGTCTTTAAAGTTTTAAAATTAAGTCTCTATTAGTTGCTTAGGTACAACCATAACTACAGTTTTAGCAAAAAGTAGGTTACCGCCTAGCCACGTTCAGACTTGCAACAATTCGCCAAACATCCGCTCAAACTAAGCAACCTGGTTGCGCGCTCCTTTGACGCCAAAAACCGACAAGCTCTGAATCACCGGCGAATCATTCGCCAAGCCCTTGAAACGACGTTAATTCCATCCACGTCTACGCTATGTGGCGCAGTATGCTGCATGGAGTGGCACGGCGAATTATTGCAAGTCTGGACGTGGCTTAAGATGTGTTTACAAAATTCGGTATTTGATGGTATTTTGGCATGGCTAGATGAACAGTGATATTACTGTTGCCGGTTTTTAGTGAGTGTCGGTAACAGGTAAAAACAGAATTTTGAAAATTTGGAATTTTACCAAAATAAGGACGCCCAATTAATCGCAATCTAAATAAGTGGGGCATTTCATTTAAAATATCAAAATATTACATGTTGCGCAAATCTTTAAAATCTGATAACAATGCCGATATCGGTAATTTCACTTACCCCAAAATCTCCAAACACCAAAATTTATAAACGCAACATAAACGAGAGCGTCTTAGAGATATTTGGGGTCTTCTGTACTTTCTACTAAAAGGGAAAATATCTCAGCAACTCTTTTTTTTGTTTTTGAACTAAATTTGGCTTGCCCAAATTATAATAATAAAAATAAATAGGGCATCAAAGTCCAATAAACCTAATTAACACTTAAATAATTGATTCTGAGATAATATATTTGTTACTAAAATATTACTATTGTTGTACTAATATAGTACAGAATTTTATAAGATATAATTTTATTCTTTTCTGTCTATGTTTACAACCCAACACTCTTTAATGGCAAGGCGTTGGCAAAAAGGTATCAAAAAGACACGAAAGTGGGCAATTGGTCGTTATTGGGCCACGTCTTGCAGATACTGTGATGGCATCCATTATTAATAAGTTATGATAAAAAGAAGGAAAACTTTATCATTAAAAAATTACAAAATATAAATTTTTATACAGTAACAATAAACCTTAGGAAATTTAAGGTATGTAATAAAATTTAAAAAAGATGGTAAATCAAAAGAAAACCCTTTAAAATAGTAAGTATTCAAGGGACACTTACACTCAATTTTCAGATCCAAAACATAGGGAGATATATTTTAAAGGAGTTAAATGTCAAAACAAAAAAACTATTAAATATATATATAAATATATATATATATATATATATATATATATATATATATATATATATATATATATATATATATATATATAATATTTTTTATTAACACGTCTTTAAAACTTTTAATAAGGCAACTCCCTAATATCATATTATTTTTTAAGTTACTACAAACTTAAAAGGTTTTAAACAAAATATTTAGAGCTTCTAACAGTCTACTTGAATAACTCGTCTTCTCGAGCCATCACCAATTAATCACAAAACACACTAACTAGGTAATGAATACACTTAATTATGTCTTTTAAAATATTATTTTCTTTAAAAAGAAACTAAAAAAAAGAAAACCAAGTAGAAAAAAATTGCACAAAGCGGTAAAACAAAAGCAATTTTTCTTCATCTGTCAAAATCGTCAAATCTTGAATTTCGGTTAAGCGGAAAATTTGAATTTGTGACCTTCGGTCGAAATTACCTAGCTTATTTTACCATCATTTTATTTTTATTCTCTTAAAAATACATAATAAACATTTTGTTTGACTTAATTTTTATTTGCATGATTTATAACAATAAAATGTTATGAAAAGGCCATTTCCTTTTAATTATGTAAAAAACATAAAATAATGTTGTTTAAATACCAATGTTAATATATGGTTTGAAAAGTATGAATATGCGTTGAAGGTTTGCCTTCAAACATCCAATATTTATTTGCCTGCAACAAAAAGGCATGCTTTATTTAATCAGGATTGGTATGCCGCCATTTTTGTATGCTTGCCGGCAATTCGCCTGCATGTAAAATTTATTGGCAATTAAGTGTTTATTTAGGGTTGACTTTTTAATGCGTATTAGATGTTGGCATAATATTGCCACCAATTGCCAATGCTTTACCATCAATGCCAATATGAAAAATGTATATTGCCGGCAAATAGTGTTTGCTGGAAACTTAAAATATAATTTGGAGATATCAAACCTTCAATAACATTTTTCCCCAAAATGGCCAAGAATCATATTTTGTATACCCCCATTTTTGAACTGTTGGATTTAGCTAGATATTCAAAAAATATACAGAGTTGGCTAAATGAAGTCGTTGCTCATAGGCAATCTGTGGAAAGGAGACAGTGTAACTAGAATGCCGGCATGTAAACATTTTGGATTGGGTGACTAATAGTGCTTATTTTGTTATTTCATTACTGGCCGCTTTATTTTTAGGCCGCGTCCAGACTTGCAACAATTCGCCAAACATCCGTCCAAACTAAACAACCTAGTTGCGCGCTACTTTGACTTCAAAAAACCAACAAGCTCTAAATCACCGCGCAAATCATTCGCCAAGCCCTTGAAACGACGTGAATTCCGTCTACGTCTACGTCCGAGCTATGTTTCGGGGTATGCAGCCGTGGAGAGGCACGGCGAATTGTTGCAAGTCTGAACGCGATTAAAAATATTTGATACGATATACAAAAACGGCAGTATTTTATTAAGCTGTATTGTATTTTTGAAGTGGAGTTAAAGTACTTAGGTAAAACAAGCTTTTAGATTTATCAACCATATGTATCATGTGTTGTTTTGTATATTTTCCAGTCATCCTTACATGATGGGGGTACATCACTTAGGAATGAAATTACGAGTGGCATGTTGCTCTCTTATTTATAGAAAATCACTCAAGTTAAGTAAAACTGCTTTGGGCCAGACAACAGTTGGACAGGTAAGAAAAAACTATAAACATAACTTAAAAATACATAAATTGATTATATTTTAATGTTTTAAACACTATCATTGGCGTTTTTTAAATGGTTTAAAGTAAAATTTTAGGAGAACAAGAAAAATAAATGCTAAATTTTCAACTGATGCCAAACAGGTATTAGTTTTCGTATACTTAACATTTGCTTTAAAAATGCATATTAAAAAATATCCTAAAGCTGCGTCCAGACTTGCAACAATTCGCCAAACACCCGTCCAAACAAACCAACCTATTTGCGCGCTCCTTTGATGCAAAAAAACGACAAGCTCTGAATTATTGCTGAATAATTTCCCAAGCCCTTGGAACGACGTAAATTTCGCCCATGTACACATTTGCGCTATGTGGGGCTAAGTGGCGCGCTATTCGGCGCGGCGAATTGTTGCAAATCTGGACGCAGCATAATATTTACGTCAGGTCCATGTGTAGAATAAACATCAGTAGTAAAGAAGCCACGCGGTTATCAGCTCTGTCTCACTTTCAAATTATTTCCCTTTTTTTGCTCGCACACTATTTAAACGACGCGTTTACAAAGAAATAATTGATTAATGTCCTTATTTGTATGGCGGCTGTGGCTTCTTTATAACTGGTTTTTACTTTAATTACACCATAAAGGTCTGACCGCACATAACCGCAACGAGCCATCAGCCTAGCTCAGCCGTTCGTCTCGTTTGTGGAATATAGGAGGATGGGGGGCAATTTAATTTTAAACTTTAATTTTCCAAAAGCCAAAATAACGTAATTAAAAGTTCCGAAAATATTTTTTTAGTTTAGGTCTACTGACACCGCTGCTCAAGTTTACTCAACAAAATAAGGGAAAATTTTTATATAATATTTATTGAACTGGTGTAAAATGCTCTATGAGCTAACCATACAAGAAATCCTCACATTGGATTATACATTTCGTAAAAACATAAATAAATTTAGGGCCACGGACAAAAAATAAAGGTGCTGGAAAGATTGGGTAAGGGAATTTGGAAAGCATATTTAGGTACTTCCCTATTCTCGGAAAACATATACCAAAAAAAATGCATTTAATAAAATCGCAGTACCTACCTGATTTGTTTAATATATTGTTTGCATTTTTTATTACTAGCCGCAAAGCCATATTGTTATGCTGACTCACTTAGTTTTGTAAATAAGTTTTTGGTTTATGCTGGGTCTCCTGTGAAAAACATCGGCACTCGGGTAGGGTCCGCGCGTTTAGTAAAGAAGCCACCGACATTATCTACGCAAAATCTTCTGGGCGCATTCAGAATCGACGCCCGGTAATTGCCCGACATGCGCACATGAATACATGCGCAATAAGCAAGACTTTATCAAAACTAACATAGGGAACAAATTCATTTGCCAAGGTTAAGGTTGGGGTAAAGTTTAACCCATTTTGTCGAATGTGAATGCGCCCTTGTATCTCTCTTTTAATCGTGGTTTCGTGGGCATCGTATTGTTACCTAGAAAGTAGGCGTTTTAAACTTTTGATTTAAAAAAATAAATACCATTTTAAATACGGGATGAGGGAATACCAGGAGATTTCGCGCAGATAATGATGACGTCGGTGGCTTCTTTACTAAACGCGCGGACCCTAGAAGATTTCGATGCTATTTAAGTAGTACGAAATCAATTTTATGTTATTGATAATTCGGATGTTTAATTTTTGTAGTTTTTAAAGTTTGGATAAGATAAATTAGGTTAATAATATGCTATAACTCTGTAATACTACCCTTTAAATAATAGCTGGTCGTATACTAAACCATGACTAAAAGGTTAACACAGTTTTACCGACACTTAGAGTTTCGATAAAAAGACAGAGAAGAAAAATATATTTTAGTTAAACAAGAAGCCCTACAAATAAATAAATTTATATGTATTTCGGATCTACAGAGTTTTACAGAATATTGTTTAAAAAATTAATAGCCAGACTTTACAACTACAAATATGAAAAAACGTTCATAAAAACATTTCGACTTCCTGGTCACCTTCTAGACCACCCCAACACATCCCCAGGAGGTAAATTGTAACAAAGAAATTACTACCCAGCAATTAATTTTCTTCAGTGCAACCGTATAATTTTTAAAGTTAGGGAAGTTTATTTTAATTTTTTTAGGCCAAAATATTTACTCATTTTAAAGATAGAAAGTTTTCTTTCGTTTACGAAAAATTTAATAAAGTGCACTTTGCGGGTTTCTGAAATAAACGATTCATTTAAGGTTGACTATCAAAACAAAAATATATGTTTTCACAATAATATATGTATGGCCTCTGTATCAGTTACGGTGAAACTAAAATATATTAACGTAGGTAAAATGTTCATAACTCATACCTTTACATAATCGGAATAATTATTTTACCCAGTCCTTGAAAGTATATTTTTAGACTTAAATATGACGACACAACTAATGCCAATATTGAGATTGGTCAGTTTTGGCAGGTGAGGCGGTCGGATGTTGCCATTATTTATGTAGGGAAAGCTAGTTTAAATTAGTTTATTTTATATTTATTTGTGTTATTATATAAACACATATTTTAACTGAGTTAAATGTATTACAGTGATAAAAAGCTTATATTAATTTAAATTTATAGATAATTGCGAAATACATCGACCAGTAAGTAAACTAAACTTAAATAAATCAAGTCATAAATTAAAACTTGGAAAATCTATCCAAAAATAAGTATAGGGACAAACTAATACTTACAAAACCAAAAAAATTGTGCGTGTTTCAACGTAGTTATCTCAGCTCATGATGTGATTTCTTTTACCTAGATAATAGAATTGAACTTTGGATGATGGATGAAAAGTGCTGTAATCATATAATAAAATAACTGCATTAAATTGATTTTTAATTTTAACGCCTAATAGCTCTTGTACATTTTACTGTACCACGCCTCTAATACCCCTAATTAGTTATTAAAAAAATGGATTTACTCTACTCTCTCCTCCAAAAAAAGCAACAATTTATTAACAGGCGTACTTGGGGCATATTTGTGTACCCGGAGAACCTGGGGCAGAGGAGGTCAGCAACTGACTTCAGTTTTTTTACTTAGATGTGGGATATCAGCGTTTAACCTCAAAAATTTGGAAAAATAGTTGAAACATTTTAGAACAATAATTCAAAATTTATGCTTAATGCTGCAATATGGATATTTTGCAATAATTTTGTTTTGGAGACGTTTTCCATATTCAATCGGCATAGTTAATTTCTTAGTTGTTTTATTCGTCCCAATTTGCAAGCAAAGCATCATTAAGTGCCCACTACTGGTTGGATTTTTAAAACAAGTAAGAAATGTAAACATATATACGAATTTAATTAAAAAAAAAAAAAACATCTGGCATCTCCAAGTTTCGCGGGGACAAATGTATGCCATCACACATTTATCAAAGCTATCAATGCCGGCTTTAGTTGACTGACCCAGCGACTGTTAATTTATTGTTTTACCAAAGTTTCTAAAATTAAAATAGTAATAGTAACTAGTGGGTCACTTGTATTTTGCACTGACTGATTAGTGCGGCAAGGCATAGGATACAATAGTTTGATACAGCAGACCTACTTGCCAATATACACTCTGAAAAAAATAAATATTTAAATCAGTACAGTAATACATGAACTGTCTGCAAATTTTACCAGAATATTTATTTAAACTCTACAATAAAAATAGGTTACATATTTCAGGAAAATTGACATATTTATTTTACTACAAATTATTTTATAGTAGTATGCTTTTGTATGATACCATATCATTTAATTTTCAATCACATGTCTGGTTTTTTTTGGTCAAAATTAAGCTCGATATTGAACTGCTAGCTGCTGGATCAGATCCAGATGCATACATAGAAAAAATATAACAAAAAAATATGGGTTTTAACAGGAATATTGTGATATTTAGAGTTAAGAGTCCTATTTTTAACCCGATCTCTTTATTAATTCTTATTCTATTATTATTGTACTCACGTCTAAAAAAGCTCAAATAAGGCAAAACAGTTCTCGAAAAATGCTTAGTTTTAAAACATTAAATAGTATATTGTGCTACAAGTTTTGAAAAACACTCTTTACACATATGGATGACGTTTGTGCACGACCCGTAGGCGAGTGCTACAAGTCATACGAGTGTGCAAAGAGTCAGTTTCAAACGTGTTGCACAAGATTCTCTTTCTTCGACAGCAGAAAATGGGAATATGGTATTTTTATTCTTTTAACTTTTGACAGGACTATGCAAAAATTTTTCATACGCCGCGTCGTGAAAATGATTTGACATGCCAATGTCAAAACTACATGACAGAAAATAAAATATTTTTGACTGGTTGACACTAACGAGGTTGACATCATACATCATGTGAAATTAGTCATTTTCAGATCCTGTTTGACGTGCGTTTTTAGACACTTTTTATAGCAGTCGTAGAAAAATTAAATTTTCTTTTATTTAATCATCATAGCTAAACCGCTTTTTCCTCCAACAATGCCTCTTTTGTTTCTTTGCGATCTTGACCGAATTGCTGATTTGACAAGTCACAGTCACGAATTCGTATTATCAAGTTGTAATAATTATTATCGCTGTTTTTATGTTCTGAATAAGTTTATCTTTAGCTGCCTCATCTAATATTTTTTAATTAGTCGCCATTATTAAAATCATAGATTACCCCAAAGAATATGATAGTGTAGCTATTATATTCTTTGATTATACCTATATGACATTGAACAAAAAAGAGAATAACCAGTAAAACGATACTTGGTTTTAAAAAATAAAAAACAAAAAAATAACATGTATCGTTTTTTTAATAATGAATAAATCAACTGAAAAGGATTGCACAACAAATAAAAGATGACACTTGTAATCAAAGGAAGTGTTGTGAATTACTCATAGCTGCAGGAAGTGTGTATCTGTGACATTAAGAGCGGCTTTTACAATCTCGAGGCAATCCTTTAGTTAGTATACCTGCCCAAGAAGCGAACCATATTTGGGAAATCTAGGTGACAATGTATTTGACAGCTTTTAAAATTTAGCTAGGACTTTAACCACATAATAATTTAACCCTGAGTTTGTTAATACGACATTGTAAAAGCCGCTCTTATAACTCTTTTTAACGCCCTGTTTTAATCAGAACTTTGGACAATATTAAATGTTTTTTAAAACACCTTATTACATCATGTATTTGGCGTATTTTAATAAAATAAACAGGTTGTTTCCTAACTACATTACAAAAGTTAAGGAAGTGATTTCTAATGTCTTTTTATGTGCTTATAAACATATGTCCGGACGGATTCATTTTTGAGATACACGGCGAAATGTTTTTAAATGTTAGGTATTTTTAAAATATCTTATTTTATTTGTAACTCGCTTCGTTTTGTAGAAAAAAAATTAAAGAAATTTTTTAAAAATCAACAATTTCTACCTGAGTCAATAAGGAAAATGATAATTTTTTCTAAAATACGCGACTGCTAATTAATTTAAGATATTATTTTTTATTATTATGTTTAGGTTCTCTGTGGGTACTTTTTAGAAGAAATTAATTAGGTTTAAATATTTTACCAAAAAAGTTGGATTTTGTATTGTTTAATCGAAAAACATATATAAAAACTTTATTAAAAGTCAGTGGTGTACTTTTTTCTGTTCCTGATGTTTCGTAACGTAGTTAGAAAACAACTTTATATAAACATATTTGTTCCTATCAAATATTCAACCCCTAACCAACTTTAAGCCGGTGAGTGTTTAGGACTTCACGGAGCCCATGTTAAAGCCTCTAATTATTTTTTTAACTAAAAGTTTAATTTTTTATCCAGTCTATTAAAGGCGTTTTCAAATATTGATCCGATGGGTTGGAGTAGATTCCAATCAGCTGTTTTCACTGGGATTTTCGTTATTTTCTGAACACGTATAATAATACACATATAAAATAACGCCGATAAGTCTATGACTATACCGGGTAACACAGGATGTTGTTATCCCCCTCCCAATTTTTGTTGTTGTTTTTAAGAGAGACTAATAAACTAATTTTAAAGTATATTATATCATAATTTACCATTTTTTGTTATTGTCAGGACCTCAAAATCACTAGAAGTACCACCATCTTTTCTATTTTAAATAAAAGTACCTACTTTTTTTCTTTATTTAAATTATGTATAAAATTCCCTTCTCAATGATATATCATACAAGGTGTTTCTTTTTAAAATGGCGACCAGAGAAGATTTTTAAAGAAAATTAAGTGGCGTCATTATTTCTGTTTTTAATACATTTTTTTGCTAAGTAAGGCTGTAAAAATAAAAAAATTACCTATTTTACTTTCACAGGTATTGTGATTTTCCACTTTGATGATGGATATCTCGGCAGCGACACGTTTTCGACTAAAACTTCTTTCAGAATCGTGATCAGCGCCCCAAAAACCCCATACGCCAAATTTCGTCAAAATCGTAGTTTCTTCCACTTTCTAGACAATTAACATATATTAGTTATGCGACCAATTGTGTGCATAAATCGCCTCAGATTCAATAAAAGAAAAATAAAACAAAAAAACTAAAAATTGTGACAAGCGATCCCGATCTTCCCTATTCGGTTATAAATAAACTATAGGTTGTTTCAGGCAGATACATTTCTTCGTTAATATTGACATCTACCACTTTCATGTGGTTAATTAAACATTTTTTTTTACTTTTAGGTAGTAAATCTCCTCTCGAATGATGTAAATCGTTTTGATATTGCTGTACTATTCGCTCATCATCTTTGGCTTGCACCACTTGAAGTCATAATTTGTACTTACCTGATGTACCTTCAAGTTGGAATTTCCGCAATAGTTGGAGTTGTTTTGCTAATTATTTTTATTCCCATGCAAAGTAAGTACAAATAAGGACAATGGTATTTACTTTAAAAATAGTAATTACTAGCTCAAAAATACTAAATTTTGGTATATTTTTCGAAAATAATTTTATTCACATGGTGTCCAGCAATATGTGGGCAATCTCCCGGATTCATATACAGTATATCCACGGATAGACTTTACCAATGACCTTTTATCCTTTTAGTCTAAGGACTTTACAATAGGACAAATGGACCAAAATTTAAACATATAAGAAATTTTGTGTGGAAACTGCTTTTTGCTTCATAAAAAAACAAAATTCACGTTAAGAAAATTATTTTATTTTTTACGGGCTCTCAAGACTACAAAAATGTAAAAATTGATCAAGACAAAACTGCTTGTTTTTCTTGCAAAATGTTAAATAAAAGGGTTTAGAACTAAATAAGATTCAATCTCTAAAATTTTAGGTTGAAATAAACCATTTGAACACAGAGTTTACTGGCAAAAACCGATTTTTAAATTATTTGCATTAGTTGGTAAAAAAACAAACAAATATGTCTTATTCTGACATAAACAAATAAAGTTTAGTTAAATGAAGCTAGTTTGTACATAAAATGGGACATTTGTACTTTAAAAAAAATATGTATATATATATATATATATATATATATATATATATATATATATATATATATATATATATATATATATATATATAAGTTTCGCCTGCCTTACAGGAACTCCTCAGTTGAGGCTGTATCGAGTCGTGGTGAGTAGCATAGAAACCAGCGTC
Organism: Listronotus bonariensis; assembly: GCA_014170235.1. Lineage (NCBI taxonomy): Eukaryota > Metazoa > Arthropoda > Insecta > Coleoptera > Curculionidae > Listronotus > Listronotus bonariensis. The sequence goes on along the minus strand of JACEGR010006484.1, from coordinate 13,541 downwards.
TTCTTATTAGACAAGTTTCGTTGTCCAGCGGTAGGATATTAAATCCTGCCGTTGATGCCCTACTGAAATCGCATTCAGTAAATACGAGCATCAATTGTAGCGGGGTGGCTATGTATGTTAAAGAAAAAAAGGAAAAATTCCCTACTGTCTCGGTGTATAATACAAAATATTTTACTCCCTTTAAAGACAGTTAAAGAAAATGTCCTGCTTTTCTATACTATCACACCACGACTCTCTCCCCAGACCGGTTTCGCCTGCCTTACTAGGAACTCCTTCGAGTGAGGCTGTATCCGAGTCGTGGTGAATAGCATAGAAACCAGCGTCTTCTTATTAGACAAGTTTCGTTGTCCAGCGGTAGGATATTAAATCCTGCCGTTGATGCCCTTCTAATAAGAAGACGCTGGTTTCCTATGCTATTCACCACGACTGATACAGTCTACTGAGGAGTTCCTGTAAGGCAGGCGAAACCGGTCTGAGGAGAAGTCGTGGTGGATAGCATAGAAAAGAACAGGACGTTTTGAAATTGAATAAGGAAGTCGTTTGTGTGCCAAAAACTAATTTTTCGCGATTTGGCGCATTGTATATTTTCAATTATCATCATTTATTTGTTAATAAATATTTGAGAGCTTCAAATCAAAACGCAGTTTTTAATAAAAAAAAGTTTTAAGAGTACCTATTTTACAATGACTTCGCGTTTTATTATTTACAGTCCAAGAGCCCGCGAGCGGCAGACCTTCGTCATTTTGTAAAAGCTGAAAGTTTGTCAGTACATGCTCCCAACATAGGTAGAAGCGATGGTAGACTATGAAGTTTGACTCATAGTGGCTTTGGCAGGTACCAGGTACCAAAGGTTAATAAATTAAAACTTAGGTTTTGTCATTTTGTAGAAGCTGAAATTTTACATTATGTTACTTGGGTACCTATTAGAAGATATTTCCTTTGTCGCTAGACAGTTTTGACACTTCTAATCCATTGACAGACAAATATTTTGAGGTGGTCCAATAGTCCGATAAAGACCAATATTTCTGTTATTTGACAAGATATAACATATAGTGCTATATGATATTTGTAGGGTTTTCGAATGAGAATGTCCTAAAATAATTTGATGTATACAGAGTGTCAAAAAAAGTTATTGCTTTAAGGTTAATTTGAAAATAAATGTTTTTGGAACGCTCTGTAAACATCAAAATATTTTAAATACATGTCTATTTAAAAATCTACATCTCCTTTATAAGACTTTTGTCATATCTTGTTAAATGACAAAAATATTGTACATGGTCGGACCATTGAGTCACTCCAAAATGTTTGTCTGTCAAGGGGTTGGAACTGTCAAAACTGTCTGCCGATTGGGAAAAATATCTTCTAATAGTTACCCAAGTACCATATATAAAAATTCAGCTTGTACAAAATAACGAAGTTTTTGTTTCAATTAATTAACCTTTGGTACCTCGTACCTGCCAAAGCCACTATGAGTCAAACTTCACAATCTATCATTACTTCTATCTATATTGGGAGCATGCATTGACAAAGTTTCAGCTTTTACAAAATGACGAAGGTCTGCCGCTCACGGGCTCTTACTCTATTAGGGTAAAAAGTTTTTAATCGAAATATATCATTATTAAACAATTTTTTTAATTTATACATAAAAAACAAGCATGAAAAATTGTAAGGTGTTCTAAAAATTGCGTTTTATCAAAAACTGCGTTTTGATTTGGTGTCCTTCATTTACACTAAAAGTCAGGAATAAGAAGATGTATTAAAAGAAGGGGCCCATATTCGTACCGTCTTTTCTATTCTCATTTGTCGGTTTTGTATTTAAATTTTAATTTTGTACTTTATTTTAGTTTATTTGGGACAAAGGCTCTCGGTTCTACGTTTGAAGACTGCATTGAGAACAGATGAAAGGGTGCGATTAATGAATGAAATCATATCTGGAATTCAAGTCATTAAAATGTATGCCTGGGAAAAACCATTTGAAAAATTGGTTGCTTTAGTTAGAAGGTAATAAATATATAGGATGTTCAAAAAGATTTGTACAAAATGCTACCATAGACTCCTTCGGCCAAAATATAACGATCTACCGCAATTTACTTTACTCGAAAAGTTTAGGGAGCTGGCAACCGAAACCGGTTTTCGGTTAACCGGTTTTCGGTTAACCGTGGTTTTGGCCAAAACCGAAAACCGGTATTCGAAAACCGGTTAACCGGTTTTGAAAAACCGGTTTTCGAATATCAGTTAACCGGTTTGCAAATACCGGTTTTTCGGATAATCGGACCATAATCGAAAAGCGGTTCTTCAAATATCAATTAATAGGTTTTTGGTTGATTGCGGTTTATATAAAAACTACAACTTACTATAATAATACACTAAATTAAAATTTAAAAATCACCACTGTTCCTTTTTCTGTTTTTTTATTAACCAATAAACACCGAAAATAGAATACCAATTAAATACAGAGAGAAAAAATTAATTATGTATGGAATTTTTACATCACCTTTTAGAATCTTGCATTTTATTAACAGGGATGTTATATTTTTATTCTTATTTATATTTAACCAATTTCTTTTAAAGAATATTCTAGAATGAATAATGATTATCACTTAACACCACAGCTCATGGGCAAATCCGTAATCAACGCAAAAACGATTAATAGAGAATAATTACTTTCCGCTTTTCTGTTAGCTGGTTTAGAAAAGCCTTTTTCGGTTTTGAGAACCGTTTTCGGTTTAAAGACCGTATTCGGTGTTAAAAACCGTTTTCGGTGTATCGGTTTTGAAAACCGTTTTCGGTTTTAAGAACCGGTTTCGATTTTTCGATTTTAAAAACCGGGTTTTAATACCGGTTTTTAAATATTCGGTTAAGCGGTTTTAACCGAAACCGGTTTTTTTAAAAACCGGTTAACCGGTTTTGTTTTTTCCGGTTTTGCCAGCCCTAGAAAAGTTAATCGTTTGCGAAATACAGGGTGTAAAATTTATATTTTATTTTATTTATTGTTAAATATTTTATTTATTATTTGCATTTTTCACAAAATTTAATATAAGTGAGTTTTTCAAAGTAAGAAATCAAAGGCTACTTATATGTTTGCTGTTATATATAGAGGTAGCCACTTGCTGTCCTTTGCTTTTGTTCAAAGTGTCATTACTTTTTGCCTCGGTATATCATATTTCTAATGGAAAATTTTAATTTTCACACATTTTTGCACAAAAAATTATATTTAATAAATATTGCAACGACAAACCGTTCTGACATATTTTATATTATACCTTTTATTTTCACATACAAAAATTCGAATTTCGCATTCCTTTGCTTATAGTTTAGGCCACCCGGATTGGCTGTGACAAATTAATATTACAATTTTCTTACTCGAAAATACAACGATTTTACCCAATTTGCCCAAATCCAATTAAATTGTTTTTCCCTTATACAGTGTGTATCTAACAGGTCTGTACGAAATGCTACACAATTCCTTGGACCAAGAAATACAACAATCCTAACGCTATTTGCTCTTAGTTGAAAAGTTGATCGTTTGCAGATACAGGTGTCCCAAGTAAAACAAATACATGGCAAATTCGTCACCCTGTATCTTGCAAACTGAGCAACTTTCTTTTAATTAATGTAAATTGCATTAGATTGTTGTCTTTGGGTCCAAAGAATTTGTGGTAGCAGCTGTACAGACCTTTACGGATTTACTCTAGGTTGCTGTAGATAAAGGCCTGAAGAAATGCAATGAGAAACCTTTGTGGGAAATAGAGATGTTTTATGTGCAATATCTGTAAAGCAGTTGCTCGAGCAATGTTTACAAGGTCTACTTTTTTGGGTAAGAAAATATGAGAGAATATTTTTTTACTAAAAATTAAAATATACCGAGGGTAGAAAAAATTAATGTCACCTTGAACCTAAGCAAAGGACTGTAGGTGGTTCCCTCTATATTTTACGATCTTGCAAACGATCAACTTTTCGACTAAGGTAAATTGCGTTAGATTGTTGTATTTTGGTCCAAGGAATTTGTGTAGCATTTTGTACAGACCTGTTAGATACACACTGTATAAGGAAAAATGGTTTAATTGGATTTTTTTACAGTTTAAAATTTCTTTGTATACATTTTTTTTCCTGGAAAAGTGGTAAAATTTTGTTTGTTTAATTATTTGTTTTTAGATTTGAAATTAAGGCTGTGCGAACCGCATCATATATGAGGGGAATCCAGATATCTTTCATAATGTACAGTACGCGTATGTCAATATTTGGTAGCATTTTGGCTTATGTACTTTTAGGAAATTACATTACTGCAGAAAAAGTGTTTGTGCTAACATCGTTTTACAACATTCTACGTCAAACGATGACGGTATTTTTTCCACTCGGTATTGGCCAGGTAAGTGAGATTTTTGGATTTGCATTGTAGTAGGTACAGGTAATAAGGAGCAGAGTCTGTTCAACTTTTTTTTCTGAAATTAATACTTTTGAAGTTACAACGCGTTCAATGTTGTACTTCCGAGTACAAGGTTATTATGAACGAAATAGGCATAGCTTAGATGTTGGATGACATGTTCAGGTCCAGCTGGCTTTAACAGCCCAGGCATAGGATTCTTGAAATAAACCCTCTATAACTTCAAAAATATTAATTAAAAAAATAAATAAAAGTTGTAGAAAATTTATTGATCTGCCTAACTATGAAGGTAAAAAAATTATTTGCACTTACACCTTTAGGAAATAAAATTGCCTCCAAAAACTTTTTTGATAATTTTTGCCAGACGTAACCGTTTTCGAATATTAAAACTTTAAACATTGATATACATTTTTCAGATTTATTTTTTTATTTTGGAATTTTGTAATTAACGAAAAAATAAATATATGTAGAAAAAAGCAACATAGATTCTTAAAGGGAATTTAATGCTCTACAAAAAGGTCTTTTAACGTTTTTGCATGAAATCATTTTTTAGAAGTTGTTTACAAGTAAAAGGAAAAAATTGTTTATTGTTTTTTTCCTTGTTGGACCAATTTATTTTACTCAGTGGATCAAATTGATAAATTACATTATTAAGGATCATTGTTTTATTATTTGGATTGCTTATAATATCTAAATTTCATAATATATTCAAACCTATTTTCGCTTAAAAGCTATTTGTTAGACGAAACCGTAGATTTACTTACTCTAAGATAGTAAATCAATCTTTTCTTAAAACAAGTAGCTCTACCCGAAAAAAGATTTAAGAATATTATGAAATTTGGATATTGTTACAGAGTTTCAATAATGTGTTTAGGTTAGAAAATTTTAGAAAGTTAGAATCATTTAATTTAGTTTGGTAATTTATTTAAATAATTTACCAATTTTTCCAAGTTGTTCCATCACTTTCGAAGGTTTCCGAAAACGCCCGAATTATCCATTGAGAACTTTTATGCATCCTATACTATAGAATTTTCGCGATATTTCTCCAAGATTCTAGATCATTCTTTACTTTTCCACCATACTATAAAAGGGCGACGGAAAACTTCCGATCAGTTAGTATAGATTCGACTATTGTACTGTATGAACTTCGAGACATTGACAAGTGAAGATTTTGTCGTTGTAGTACCCATAGATACGTTACATTGTTAATAAAGGTATAAAAACGTGTTTTTATACGAGGTGATACGGAACAATATTTTAAGCGATAAGATTGATTAAATTATGATTTTCGATAATGTAATTTATAAAGTTTCACTGAGTGAAAAAAATGGTTCAGCAACTGAGAAAACAATAATTAATTTTTTCTTCCTAAATTATTGTAAATAACTTTTGAAAAATGATTATAAAAAAGATAACAGACCTTTTTGTAGATAATTAAATTTCTTCTAAAAATATATGTTGTTTTATTATACAGTATGTCCACGGATGGACCTTACAATGGACCAAAAATTAGAATGTTTAAGAAAATTGTGTATGGTAACTGCTTTTGCTTTAAAAAAAACAAGATTCACGTTGATAAATTTGTTTTGTTTTGTACAGGGTTCCAAAACCATATTGTACCTAAAAATGGACAAGGACAAAACTACCTTTACTTTTAATAATTTAGCATAATGGTATATAAAAAAGGTTTTTAGAATTGAATGAGGATCCCAAATCCAAAATTTTACATAAAATTTATATTTTTCACCTTTTATACGTAATTTACCTTGTTTTAATATAACACAATATTTTATGTCAAATTTTGGTAAACATATTTAAATACAAACATTTAAAACCAAATAAATTACGTAAAACAAGGTGACATGGTGACATGATTAAAATAATATAAACCAAAAAAATATATATTTTATGTGAAACTTCAGATATGGGATCCTCATTTAATTCCAAAAACCTTTTTATTTACCATTTTGCTAAATTATTTAAAAAAAAGTGGTTTTGTCTTGGACCATTTTGAGATTTTGTAGTTTTTGGAGCTTCTGTACAAAACAAATTTCTCAACATGATTCTTGTGTCTGTAAAAAGCAAAAGCAGTTGCCATACACAACTTTCTTAAACATTTAAATTTTTGGTCCATTTTTCCTATTGTAAAGTCCATCCGTGGACAAACTGTATACAAGGTGTAACATATAAGTAATGACTTTACTTTTAAGGAATGATTCTTTGTAATTTTTCAACTAAAAAATGAAAAAATAAACCGATGTCCGGAGACACTTTGTTTTCGAGATACAGGGCCTTAAAGTTTTTAAGAAAAGTCGGTATTTTTTAAATAACTTAAAAAAACGCTTTAACCGATTTGGATGAAATTTAATAACACCTATTTAATGTAGAATGGCACCTGTAAAGCTTAACCTAGACTAAGATTATTGAGGTCCAGTGGTATCTCAGTGGGCACCACAGCCAATATTAATTTAAAGAAAAGAACGGCACTGATTTTTAACAAATTGTTTATATTTATTTTCTATTCACCAATTAAAAATGCAACTTTTTATTTTCTTAAATTTTCTTCGTATCTAGCTTCTTTTTTTAAGCTACTCGAATTTCTTCTTAAAACATGGTAACAAAAAGAAAAACAAATTTAAAAATAAACAGTAGTTTGCCCTAAAACAAATGAACAATGGTGTATTTTATCGGAAATCGTCATTTTTCCTATTTAATAAACTCAAAATTGTATATTTTTAATTTTGGATTTTATTTTATGCTGTTTATGAACTAATTTTTAGTATCATTTAAAGGGGCTTCATTGAGAGCAAGATACGGAAAAAATACAAGAAACTAAAAAGTTGCATAATTTAATTGGATAATCGGAAAAAATATAAAAAGTTCATATAAAGTTAGTGGCGTACTTTTTTTCAATAATATTGGCTGTGGTGCCCACTGAGACGCCACTGGACCCAATAATCATAATCTAGGTAGAGCTTTACAGGCGCCTTATTACACTAAATGTACATATCAAATTTCACCCAAATCAGATGAAGCGTTTATAAGATATTTATAAAATACCGACTTTTTTATAAACATTTAACACCTTGTATTTTGAAAACCAAGTATCTTCGGACATATGTTTTCATTAACTAACTAAAATTAAAGTCATCACTTATGTTACACCCTTTATATTTATTTTTTCGTTAGTTACAAAATCCCAAAAAAAAGGTAAGTCTAAAAATATAGGTATCAATGTTTAAAGCTTGATTATTCGAAAACGGTTCGTCTGGCGTCCATAGAAGGTTTTTTTGGGAATTTGATTCCCTAAAGGGTTATGTGCAAATATATATTTTTAACCTTAATAGTTAGGCAGCCTTGACGCAAAAATGAAAGTACAAATAAAATACCAAATTAAAGAAGAAGATGTAAATATTAATATTAAGGGCTCAAATTTTTACGATATTTTCTTTTGTCACCCTAAACATATTTTTCCATATATATTTAAAAAAACGTGTTTTTTGTTGACCCAGTCCTGTAAGCATACAGTGCAGATATTTTTTTTTAATGTTTAAACTTTAGTTTAAATATCGCCATTCAACTTGTTTATTATATTATAGGTCGCTGAAGCTATGGTCTCTATTCGTAGATTGAACAAATTTATGCTCTATGATGAAACTGAAATTGCAAAAGCTATTCAAGAAGCTGAACGAGAAAAAATTAAAAATGGTGGCTCAAGCATAGTAGGTGACACCAAAACCAATACAGAATTAGGTGTGTTAGTAAAAAGTGTTGTTAAACTTAATTTAGCTAAATCAAGGTCACAAAATGAAAATGAATGATGTAATAGAAGCGCTAAAATATTAGTTTTGCCCACACACGATGAAATTGTTGACTTACCTCCGCAGGCAGCAGGTTCCACAATCTAGAAATTCTAGGGACAGAGAACGATGGGAAGTTCGGGGCCTGTCCAGTTGGACCGTATAGGGATGCATACGCGGAACCACGAGTTTCTCTGTTGGGAACCGTGAGGGAGAACTGTACTGGACAATTCTTCAGAGCAAAAGCCGTGGAAGTACCTATAAAAAGCGATAAATCCCCCACAGCCCGACGATGGGCAAGAGAAGGAAGTCTTTCTGTAAGTGAAGGATCATTAATGAGGCAAATAACTTCTTTGAATAGATAGATGCGCGGGCGCCATGCCCCAGATATGAGAACAATATTCCAAGGGAGGCCGGATTTGGGACACATAATAATTTACTTAAATTGTAAATAATTTGTTGCATTTTTAACACGCTTTTATTAACTTGGGTTGTAACTATCTATCAATCTATCTATCCATCTGGCTATGTTTGTAACGGAATCTTTGAGCCTAATTTTAACCAACTTCCAGCTATTCGATTTCTTTGAAACTTTGCACACGTATTAAGGACCCATGACAATGCAATAATCTGCAAACAGTATCCCGTTATCCTACTTTGGATCGCCAGGAAAAAGAAATTCCATTATATTATAAAAACAACACCTGGGTTGCCATCTGTTGGCAACATTCCAAACTTTGCTATTCAATGGCGAAAAGATTTTTAGTGGGTTGCCATCTGTTGGCAACATTCCAAACTTTGCTACTCTTGTTCACTAAAAAATTTTTTCGCCATTTTGTCAAGAGTAGCAAAGTTAATTGATATAACGAACTAAAAAATGGAAAATAATTAATAGTTTTAAAAAACTAAAAACACGCTTTTATATGCAACCGAACTAAAAATTAGAAAATAATTTTTCATTAAAAAATATTATCATTTCATAGTAAAAAGCGTGGGGTGCTTAATATATTAAATGTTATAATTATTATATTTGCCAATATCTATGATGGAAAAGTTATGAAAAAATAGTAAAATGCACCCCACGCTTTTACTATGAAATGACAATATTTTTTTTAATGAAAAATTATTTTCTAATTTTTAGTTCGGTTGCATATAAAAGCGTGTTTTTTAGTTTTTTAAACTATTAATTATTAATTATTAGCTAGCAACTTCTTATTTTAATTCATATATGACAAAGGTTATACCAGGGTTTCTCACAGGTGGTTTTCTCCTTAAACTTTTTTGCCTTTTAAAATAGAAAAATTAAATTTGGTTGTAAATATGGATTGGCTGATATATTTACTACCAGTTTTCTATTACTTAACTATGACTGCAACTAAAATTTTAAATGACCACCATTATATGTTATCTAGTTTTGATAGTACTTTGTGGCGCATTTTTGATGCCCTTGCAGGGTATAGCGAAAACTAAAAAAATTAAACAAATATGATTACACAATCTCGAATTCAATTTTGAAACAAATTCAATAGTAAAGGCAAATCATGGCCAATTTAATTCGTTTTGGAGATACAGAGTGTTTTTCAAATTTTGTCAATTTGGCGAGGCACTTGTAACTTGCTTGATATTAGAGATAGAGAAAAATGTAAATAGGAATGTTTTATGAATTTTTAGGCAGAACTCAGTGGCGTACCTACATTTTTCCATTTACTTTTATTTTAGCTATAACGTTGGGTTTTTTAAATGGAACATCCTATATATTTTATGACCAATAGAAAGGTATCCTTAAAAGCCGTAAAAATACCGCACCTAATATATTTTATTTTAAATAGTATCGGAAATATAGCCATCGTCCGGAATCCGATAAAAAAAAATTGAATTTTTAAAATTAAACACCCTATATATTTTATCACCATTAAAATAACATTTTTAAGACCTTTAAAAATTTACCACATTTAAAATTATTTTTTCCAACAGTTTCGGAGATATGAGCGTCCAAATTTTAATGCGTATATCTACTACTTTCTGGATTTATATGGTCATATTTCCAAAACTATAAAAGATAAATATATTAAATGTGGTATTTTTTTAAACCTCTTTAAAATATCTGTGCAACGGTAATATAATATACAGGGTGTTTGGTTAAAAAACCTGATGATAACCATATTTCCAAAACAATTAGGAATAGAAATATTAAATGTGGTATTTCTTATAGCTCTTAAGGAGACCTTCCTATTAGTGATAAAATATATAAAGTGTTTCATTTAAAAACCCCAACTTTGTGTTATAGCTTTAAAATAAAAGTCAATGGAAAAAATGAAGGTACGCCACTAAATTTTACGTAAAAATCCCTAAAACTTTTCCATTTACATTTTTCTTCTATCTTTAACCTTAAGCGAGTTACAAGTGCCTGGCCAAATTTACAAAAGGTAAAAACACTCTGTATCTTTAAAACGAATCAAGTTAGCTATGGTTTGCTTTTACCATTGATTTTGTTTCAAAAATTAAAATTGAGATTGCACAATCAGATTTGTTCTATCTCTTTTAGGTTTTCACCCTGTACATGACATTCTGATTACCATTACACTAGATATGTAATTTTTTGACACTTTTGCTGTCATTTTTTTTTTAATTTTGATTGATATAAATAGTTTAAAGCAAAACTTTAACCCAAGTAGCCATGGAAAAATAGAATTAATCGTCTTTTGTTTTTTTACGACGTTCCAGGGCGCGGGCGGTGCAAAAGTTTACAATGCCTATTTATAGTTATAACCAACGATCTATTCACAATTGTGAATTGATCATTGCTTATATTAAATACTTTTGGAAAAACCTTTAATACTTATAACGGGGCAACCACTTTTAAGCAACTCCCGGTATTAAAAAATAATACATAAAAGCACTATCTTATTTTGGATAAAACTATTACAATCCACAAAAATAGTTTTATTTTGGTATAGTTTGGTAATAGGATTTTTATTTATATTTTAACATCTATTTAAAATGATAACGAAAAAGGATAGAACAAAAAATTCCTGTAGTGAAGTTTTATATATTTTTATCTGTTATCTTCCGAGCATAACAAAATGAATAAATAAACATTAAGATCTCAAGAAAAATGATAAGTTACGCTTTTTAAAATGGAACAACCTGTATATTTATAAGCTGAGACTGTAGATATATTGGAAATTATTTCTGCCCATTATCAGATTTGAATGGTCATATTTCCGAAACTATTAAAGACCGATATATCAATTATGGTATTTTTGTAAAGCTTTTTGAAAACCTTTTTTAATGGTGACCTAATATACAGGGTGTTCTATTTAAAAAGTGTGCCTCTTTATTTTTCTGTAGTTTTTGAAGTTTATTTGTTTCTTTTGTTATGTCAAATGTCAAATGTCATGTCTTTCATCAAGTTGACCTCGGCTAAACGAAAATTTGGGTTGAAATTGCACGGTGAATAAAACGCCCTGTAGATTTCTAAACTTAATTAAAACGTGTTGTAGGAATTTATATTGAAAACGCCACAGCAAAGTGGACTGAAACATCGATGGACAATACATTAACCAACATTAATCTAACGGTTACCCCAGGAAAACTGTTGGCTGTGATCGGACCAGTTGGAAGTGGAAAATCATCTTTACTTCACATGATTCTTCAAGAGTTGCCTCTGAAAAGTGGTAATTTAGAAATAAATGGTGAAATAAGTTATGCATCTCAGGAACCCTGGTTATTTGCCGGTAATTAACACTTATTATGAATCTTATAGATATTTTAAGATTAAGAGTTTTTTTAGACCCGCTTTAACAATGTTGTGTCAACTATAACCTAAAGGTTAAATCCCAGAAAGTTTAAGACCCAGCTAAAACAAATACCTTTAGTTAAATGTTAAATCCAGAATTTAATTAAATATTGTATTTCCATGGTAATGGTATAGTGTTTTCTGGGCTATTAGGCGGACGGCGTCGCGTCGTTGACATCAACTTTGTGTTTTAAATAGGCGAAATATTTGATTTTAAACTGTACATATGTGCGACGTTTCGAATAGAAAACCATCATTCATTATTTCGCCATTTGAAATTACTATTTTATTTTAAACGTTAAGAGAAATTTCCGTTCGCAGGTAAGTATGCATCCATTTTTTTTATGACAGGCTACGATAAAGTTTTTTTTTTTTAAATTAGTTCTTTATTTAAATAATCCACATTTGATATTTAATTAATATGTACCTACTATAAACTATATCTAAATTAAGAAAAATTCTCAAAACAATGCTTTAAGCATTGCTACCGAAAATACAGTTTAAAAAACAAAAAAAAAAACAAAAATGTGGTTCCAAATTTTGTTGAAAGTTGATAGAGGCATTTGATTAGAGTAAATGTTTCTATTGAATATATGTATAAGAAAATGGACGTAAAAACATTAATTCTTGTAGCTTGTTGGTTAAATTTTAAATTAATAATTAAATAAAATAATAATATAAAGTGATAAAAAAATGAGGCATACTTACCTTTAAGTGGAAATTTTCACGAACGCTTGGGATAAAATCGTAATTTTTAATGGCGAGTTGCATAAATGTAAAGTGTGATATATCGTTGGATTTAAAATTAAATTATAATACAAGTAAACCTATTTAAAAACACAAATTTGAGGATGGCGGCTTCAAGACGAATAGTCGGATCTTAATTTTATTGACACCATTTTGTAGAGCAGAACAAGTGGCAATTTTAATATGTCATTTGTTTTAAAATATTTCTTCAAATAAACTAAGAAAAAATAAAAACTGTTTCGAAGAATTTCGGTTTTTTTTTCGGATAACTTCGAAACTGCTGTAAAGTTTTAAAACGGAAGCGCAACTTTGCTCCAATTAAAACCAACCGAAAGTTTCTGCTTTTCAACTGCAGGAGATTTGGGACTTTATAAAAAGTAATTAAAATGTGTGATTATACACACACAAGTATTTAGAGGTTTTTTTGATAAAAAATAAATAAATCGGGTTTTAATAAAAACATATTATTATTTATTTACTTTATTAAAATACTGTCATATTAAACTGACTAACAATTTATTTTAGGTACTGTAAGGCAAAATATTTTGTTTGGACTACCAATGGATAAACCTAGATATAATATAGTGGTAAAGAAATGTTCCTTAGAAACAGACTTTAGGTTGTTGCCCTACGGTGATAAAACTATAGTTGGAGACCGAGGTGTATCATTGAGTGGAGGGCAAAGGGCTAGAATCAATCTTGCAAGGGCTGTAAGTTTTCTTTTTAAATGCATAAATAGTTTTTAAACACATAATTCAAAAAACATATTTAAACAAGTTAATTTAAAATGTTAATTTTGAGTTATATTTTT
>JACEGR010006483.1:0-60257 GCA_014170235.1 Listronotus bonariensis | reverse complement strand
TTTCCAGACAACTGGAGAGCTGCACGTGTCCAGCCTATTCCCAAGAAAGGATCTAAATCTCTTCCATCCAACTATAGACCCATTTTACTCCTCTCAATGCTTTGTAAGGTAATGGAGAAATCCATTAACTCGCAAATTCTTAAGTATTTAGAAAAACATAAAATTTTACATGACAGGCAATACGGATTTCGTCACAAGAGATCTACAGCAGATCTTCTTTCCTTCGTTTCACACAACTGGAACAGGTCTCTTGAGTTTCTAGGTGAGTCCCAGATCGTTGTCCTTGATATATCTAAAGCTTTCAACCAGGTCTGGCATGACGCACTTCTTAATAAACTTCCATCCTATGGTCTTCCAACTAAACTCTGCTCTTGGCTCTCCAGTTATCTTTCTAATCGACGTATATCAGTCATTGTTGATGGCCACTCTTCAAGCTTTCACGAAATTAATGCTGGAGTGCCTCAGGGTTCAGTACTAGCACCAACTTTGTTTCTTCTTCACATCAACGACCTTCTTTCTTCCACAACCAATTTATAGTTATGCTGACGATAGTACCCTTTACTCTACTTTGTAGGTTTCCAAGCCAATCTCTCAACCCGACTTGGAAGGCAAACGCAGGGCGATGCAAATATCTCTTTCACAGGATCTCAATTTGATGTTGGATTGGGGCGCCAAAAATCTCGTTCAATTTAATGCATCCAAAACACAATCATGTTCCTTGTCGCGAAAAAAAATCATCAAACACTCACCCTTTGCTTATGAGTGGCCAGGTTTTGCAGAGCGGGGACACATTTAACCTTGTGAGCGTCACATTTGAAAATAACCTTAACTGGCATAAACACATTGTATCTATAGCCACCGCGGCGTCAAAAAGCTTGGATTTCTTTTCCGAGCCAAAATGTATTTTTCCCCTTCCAATTTATACATTTTGTATGTGTCCCAAATTCGACCCTCTCTTAAATATTGTTTTCATGTCTGGGGAATGGCATCCCCCACAACCCTCAGCATTCTTGATGCCATTCAAAGAAGGTCTGTTCGTTTTATTAATGATCCTTTACTTACTCAAAGACTTCCTTCTCTTGCCCATCGTCGAGCTGTGGGAGATCTATCGCTCTTCTATAGATACTTGTACGGCTTCTGCTCCGATAAATTATCCAGTATAGTCCCTTCTCTTGCAGCTCCCAACAGAGAAACTCGTGGTGCCGCACGTATACATCCCTATACGGTCCAATTGGACAGGCCCCGAACTTCCCATTTCGTTCGTTCTTTTATTCCTAGAGTTTCTAGACTGTGGAACCTACTGCCAGCGGAGGTCTTTCCTTCCCCCAAATCTTCAAGTTTTTAAGTCCCGTGTTAACAAACTTCCTCTTACCCTGCTTAAGACACCCACGGAACGTTAGTATTTAGGCTTTCGGCCTTCGTGGATTGTCCAAAGATAAAAAAATAATATTTTGGTATTTTCTGTCATATCCGTCTTTAAAGAAGCCAAATTTATAAAAAATGCTTGTAAAAAAATACATACTTTTACATATTGTTGGAAAGTTCAATAAGAGCTTAATAAATATATATTAAAATATAAAATATACAATATACAAAATTTGGATAACCAGGGTTTGGTATTGAATTGTTTGGGGTTCTTAATGGTGTGTGGAATAAAGGTTTTAATGCCCAATTAAATTGATTCAGTAAGTTTACTGCAAATTTCAAAAGGATCACTAGAAGAAAAGCAGATAAAATGCCAGGGTAAGTGGCGAAGAAGTCCCTCAGGCCATCTCAGTCGGTTGAGTTGTAGTGCCATACGGTGCGTGGTGGCATACATTTATTTACCTCGGGATGTGCAGGCTAAGATATAGTAACTAAGCCATGATCTGAGTGACCTGAGGGAGCCGTGACAGATGCTTGATAGAGTTTGGGATTGGTGGTAAGAAAGAGATTTAGGGAATTTAAACTATGATTTGGGACTCTAGGAAAGTAGGTGGGTTCCATAATAAGGTTGGTAAGAGAGTTACTGACTGCGAAGATTTTGGCTGTTCTTCTTTGGGGTCAGTTTTTAAAGAGCTCAGCCAATCCTTATTATGGACATTGAAGTCGCCAAGCACGATTACTTCGGCCAATGGAAACTAAGAAATTATGTTATCGATTTTGGTTGAAAGAAAGTCAAACAATTCGACATAGGAATTATTAGATGGGGACCGGTACAAACAGCAGATAAATTTGGTGGAAGACCTAGGGAAACTTTGAGCGAAAGGATATCAGGCCTACCCGATTCAAAATTGGAAACTCGAGCACAAGCTAGATCGTTGCGAACGTAAGCACATACGCCACCATGTGGGCGAAAAGACGAAATAAGTTCGAAGCCTGGGAATAGAAGGTGAGTGGTTGAAGATTTAGAACGTATTTGAGTTTCCGTTAGAAACGGTATGCTTAGTTGATGGAAGGTGATGGTGAACGGAGTTTTATGGTGTTAAGCCCACATATGTTTGCAAAAGATGAACAAATTTAAAAAAAAGTTCCTATAACCACAGGTCTGCAAATTTCGGTTGAACTCATTCTTAAGTTACTGGGTGGTAAACTTTCCAAACTACTAAAAATTTTAAAAACAGGTAATTTATTAAATTTGTTTAGACCGAATATAAACTTTATTTAAACGAGTATTTGTTGTTGTTGATATATAATTGCCAATAAAAAATTATAAAACCTTATTTTTAAAGAAAAAAGTTTGCAATGCTTCTTTAATAGTCTAAAAATATGCAGTTTAGTAAACAATTTTTCCTACTAAAGGATACAAAAAAAATAAAAGAAATAGAACCTGTCTTTTTATTTGCTTATTATAAAAAGCACAAACGTTTTATATTCAGACATTTACAAAATGGGTGACGAACCATTTTTTTTTTTTTGTTAGAAATATTCTTTTAGTTGCAGAATACACTAGTTATGGTTAGTAGTTAAAAAATAAAATAATTTATCTATTTCTACGACCATTAAAACAAATACTGTTTTTTTAATCGTTAACATAAAGGTAAAGTACTCCGTTCTAGTACACTACATAAAGTGTTAAAAAAATATATATATTTTTAAAACTCAAAGCTTTTTTTTACACTTTGAATCAGTGTTTTGTCTCAATGTCTATAACAATAAACTTAAATATTAATTTTTGCAATGTAACAGTAAACGCGACAACAACTGAACCAAACGGTCAAGTTACCTTTGATTTCGTCATTATTTCTTGAGTTCATGCGTCACTAGTTTTAAAATTCGACAGTTTGCATGTTTAATAGAAATTATTGAAAATTATTAGAAAAAATAAATTTGGATAAACAAGAAATTAAAGAGGAATTTATACTGTTTTAGTATTATTTCTACAAAAATTAAGTACATACAATTTTCTAAAAGTAAATAATAAATGTAAAGTTATGAAGAAAATAATTGTCTCTTAAAGGATAAGAAGACTTTGATTTTTTATTGCAATATAATGGCTATGCTAAAAATATTAAAATTAATAGGTTTAGATAAATAAAACATGTACAAAATGGTAGTTTGGAAATTTTTTATGCGGTCGTGGAAAAAATATAGTATGTAACACATTCATCAAGTGTCTTTTTTTACTCATGGGATTGCCGCACATGCCTAATGGCTCGTGCTATTAAACTTTCCGTTCGCACTTCTTACATAAAGTACTACTTTAGTGCTTTACACAGTAGTTTATTATACAGCGTGTTTACTTAAGTTCGCATCATAGAAAACTCTTTTATTATTAATTTTACAAAAGAAAAGTTATTTTTTATAAAAAGCTCTGCATAGTCTTAAACCTAAAATACAATCATCAGATATTAATTTTTTGCAGTGATATACGAGGTATGTAAAAATATAAAGAGAAAAGTACCTCTATTTTTCACAATACCAAAAATTTTTATTATGAGAAGATGTAAAGGATTAAAAATAACAATAAAATATGTAAACTCGTTTATTCCAAGAAAATTTTTTTTGGGTATAACGAGCGTTTCTGTGAATTTTCGATATTTCAATTGTTCTGGTTAGTTCTGGTTTTGAAATAAGTATGCACTAATGTGAAAAACCTAAATTTTTACCGTCAAAGCATAATAAATAAAAAAATACCAAGCTGACATATTTGAATGTTATTTTTAATGCAAAACATCTATTATAATAAAATTTTTTAATATTATAAAAAATAAAGGTATTTTTCTCTAAAGCAAAATTCATATTTTTGGACATACTTTGTATACAACTGCAAAAAATTAATACCTGATGATTGCATTTCGGGTTTTAGACCATGCAGAACTTTTTATAAAAAAAAACTTATTTTGTAAAATTAATAATAAAAAGTTTTCCATAAGGTGCAAAATTAAGTATACACGCTGTATAAGTTTTGTTAATGCTAATGATAACATTTTAAACTAATTACCATTAAATCCGACATATTATGTATATTCGTATGTCAAACATTGCAAACTTTTCAGGGCAATAATGTAGATAATGCGCGGAAATAAACTCAGATTGCTATGTTAAAATGCAAAAGTATTTAAAAATTAAATTTTTATTTAATAAACTTTCTTTAAGAATGTAAAAAATCTGAACAAAAAAGTTTTTTTAAACAAAAAAGAAAAACAAGCTAATAAAATATAGAAAAATCAACTTGATACACACTTTCTTTTGATAAAGACATTTTTACAACCCTATAATTTTTTTATTCTTTAAAATATCCAAATAAAATTTGGTACGTAGGTATACCACATAAATGTTCATTGTTTTACGAATCTAGTTGTTTTCTATTACTTCCGGTTTAACCATAAATTACCTAAACTTTCTTATTTTAAATGAGTCACTGGGTATATTTTTACTAATTTGAATATAAAATGAGTTTTTGAGTATAATAAAATTACATTTGCATTCATGGGCACAGATTCAGAATTAAAAAGTAAAATATAAAAAGATTAGATGTCTTAACTAGGTACCTTTTAAAATAAAAACAAAACTGTATTTTTCCAACATCGATATACCCTTTATTTTTGTTGGCAGTAACAACTCGATAAATTGACAGAAAAACTAAGTGCGTTTTGTTTTTGCAATTATTTTTAAAAATTACATTTATTTATTTATCTTAAAAATTCCGGGATTTAAAAAATTTATTTCGAAAATTTTGAAACTGTAAAAGGTGCAGGAGCCCGAGATTGTATCCCCACGCGGAACAAACCAATTTGGAATCGCTGTTGATCCTACCTTTTAGTCCTATCATGATTAAAACCAGTTATTTAAATTTTCTTCTTTTAATAAGATTATCGTCCGCTAAGATCAGGTGCCACATTAGAAACGTAGAATAATCCACACTTGAATACTGTTACTTTTTCTCTTATAACAACATTTTTTTATATTACAAATAAGCATAATTCTAAAAATCCTGTTAGTCAAGGCTGAGTTCAAATAATGTCTAATACAATAGCTTAATCATTCAAAGAGTTTCGAACAAATAACTGCAGAGTGGGGATACAATAAAATATTTGTCCCAAAAATACAAAAGGATAATGGAATTATTGTTCTCAGATTACATGGACAAGAAAGGAGTCTCGTAAGCCTTTCAATGTCGGATACCAATTTAATAAGAAAAATCATTTTAAAGGATCACGATCCTTTTGAAATAACGAGGTAAGCTAATTATTAAATAGAAATTCTTTAGAATACAGAAATTAATTTGGCTAAAAATAGCAAATATTTATTTGTTTGTAGACATTATTTTAAAATTACTGATAAAATGTAAAATTATCTTTTTTACATGTTTGTAAAATCAGAAATAAAAAATGGGTTTATGGTCATATTTTACAAATAATTATTTGCCCAGGCTAAGATAAGGTAAGGCAGGATTTAAAACCGATGCATAATAAACTTTAAAAAAAATAATTGACTTTAAAAAATTAATTATAAATAAATTTAATTTATTAAAAAGCCAAAAAGTAAATAAAAATATTTCCACAAAAATAGGTCGGTGAATAACATCTTTTTTAAAGTATAAACGGCTTTTTTCCATGACGGGAACATTTTTTGACATTTTATCTTTATTGACAGGTACTAAAGTGTTTTTATAAAATTACTTTTTCCCGTGGAAAAAGTAAGTACCCATTTTCTGGACAAATATACACGTAATTTAAGATATATATTTAATTTAAGGATATATTAATATACAAAACTTACATTTCCTTTCTATCCAAAGTACAATTAGACATTTTTTAACTCTTTAGTATTCAAAATTACTACTAAACAATCGCTTTTACTTTTAAATTATTAATTTAAATTCGTTAAGTCAAAAAAATAAATATTTAATAACTTCCTTATAGGTTTCCATAGTAGGTAATGTACTGCATTACTAATGCAGGCACTAAATTGTTGTTTTAAATAAAACAGCCGACCAGTTTAAAAGTTTAAATTTTACAATATTTTCTTAATTTAACGTATTTTAATAATATATTTTTTATACCATTAGGTCATCGTTTTTTCGTCACAAAAAAATAGTGTAATACACACGGAAAATTTTTTAGATTTTAGCTCTCAGTTTATTGTCTCCTTTCACTTCGCGTCGGAAGACAATACCGAGCTAAAATTTACAATTATTTTTTGTATAATAAATCAGTATTATTTTGGTATTTTTATTAAATATTCACAAATAATATTAACCGACTTTACCTTTTTATTATTAACTTAATTTTACAAAATAATTTTTTTAATAATAAGTTCTGCATGGTCTAAAACCCGAAATGCAATCATCAAGTATTAATTTTTGCAGTTGTATACAAAGTATGTCCAAAAATATGAATTTTGATTTAGAGAAAAGTACCTTTATTTTTTATAATATTAAAAAATTTATTATAATAGATGTTTTGCATTAAAAATAATATTCAAATATGTCAGCTTGGCATCTTTTTTATTTATTATGCTTTGACGGTAAAAATTTAGGTTTTTCACATTAGTGCATACTTATTTCAAAACCAGAACTAACCAGAACAATTGAAATAGCGAAAATTCACAGAAACGCTCGTTATACCCCAAAAAAAATTTTCTTGGAATGAACGAGTTTACATATTTTATTGTTATTTTTAATCCTTTACATCTTCTCATAATGAAAATTTTCGGTATTGTGAAAAATAGAGGTACTTTTCTCTTTATATTTTTACATACCTCGTATATCACTGCAAAAAATTAATATCTGATTATTGTATTTTAGGTTTAAGACTATGCAGAGCTTTTATAAAAAATAACTTTTTTTTTTGTAAAATTAATAATAAAAGAGTTTTCTATGATGCGAACTTAAGTAAACACGCTGTATAATAAACTACTGTGTAAAGCACTAAAGTAGTACTTTATGTAAGAAGTGCCAACGGAAAGTTTAATAGCACGAGCCATTAGGCATGTGCGGCAATCCCATGAGTAAAAAAGACACTTGATGAATGTGTTACATACTATATTTTTCCACGACCGCATAAAAAATTTCCAAACTACCATTTTGTACATGTTTTATTTATCTTAACCTATTAATTTTAGTATTTTCAGCATAGCCATTATATTGCAATAAAAAATCAAAGTCTTCTTACCTTTTAAGAGACAATTATTCTCTTCATAACTTTACATTTATTAAATACTGGATTGAGTTGTCCGTTACTTTGTGATAGTCCATTTTAAATTAAAATGAAAAAATTACTTTGTTTTCTATCACTATATTTATCAACATTGTGACTGCAGTTTCGAAGCTTTGCTACATTTTCAAACTGAATATTCTAAACTAAAGTTCGCCCAGTGAAACAAGCCAGACGACGCAAGAAGGCAGGGGAAATATTACTGTTCATTATTGAGTCTAATCAGAGGCGTGCGAATAAATGATTGCTAAACAGTTTAAATATGATAAAAAATATGTAAGCAATAATTTATTTTTAAAAATGTAGTGGAAATTGCCAAGATCTAAATATTTTTAATTGTTATGAGAATAGCATCTCAGTTATATAATTAATAGCATTAGTGACACTAAATTCATTTTAGACTGCCACTGTCTTTATTTATAACATTTCACACAACGTTTTGGGTAGTCCTATCTCTGTCCGTTTTATAGTTTACACTCTTAAAAACGGACAGAGATAGGACTGTCCGAAACGTTGTGTGAATATTTATAAATAAAGATAATAAAAGTCCGAATGTACTAACGCAAAAAAAAATCGAAAATTTTTCCTTTCGACGTTCTTTATCTTTCCTGTGGATTCTTCGGACACTGTTAATAGAAACTTCTACATAAAGGGAAACACGATCAAGTTTTCTTTTAGAGGCAGTTTTAAAGTATTATTTGTTCCTTTCTCATCGCAAACTCTATAGATATTGGCAATTATTTATCTGAATTGGCCATGGATAATTTTGCCTTTTAAAAGGATTTTTTTCCATAATTTTGACTGGCGTAAAAATAGTTTTTTATAACCAACAAGAAATGTCTACGTAAAGGTGTTTTTTCTCGATCATGCAATTTGCGCAAATTAGACTAAACTATTACATTTGTTTTTAAAGTAAAGTCTATTTGCACAATTTTTTTATCAGCAAACAATGGTGTACGACGACGAATTGTTAGCATGAACTGGTGTTACTACTTACTTTCATATTCATTTAATTATAGAATAGAGCTTAATAAATTCCAAAAGAAACTTTTTTACTTATATTTTTATTACCACAAAAATAACAAATAATAAGTAAGACCCATCAAACAGAAAATGATAAATAAATCACGCCAATACAACTATTATTTACTCACTACGCATGTCTTAAATTTGTATGTCGTTTACACGTTCATACATTTGCACCAACCGCATGCAAATTATCTGACCATCCAGATTTTACACAAGCCAGCTTGGTCAAGTAAAGGATTTTCGTTTACATGCTCCAATTTATTTGCACAAAATGGTATGCACAAGTCAATTTGCGCAAATTGCATGAGTGTGAAAGCTTGAAAGAAGAACGGATTTATTTATTTAATTTTTTATTTAGTTACATACCTTAATTATTTTTTAATGCGATACAAAATCAAAATACTGAATTAAATTTCTACGTTATAATACCCACACAAAACCACTACTACTAAAAATTGTTACTAAGAAACAAATATTTAAAAACCCGGGTAAGTACAATAAATTCCAAACCATTCGCCGTCTATGTTGATGCGAGGCTCCACCTCTTTGGAGGCTCGTTCCAGCGGCAACCAATCAGTAAACATTATTTGAGTGGCTATCTTGGTAGGGAAGCCTTGTTGTCGGAAATTAAGAATGTAAAAATATTTTAGGGACGATATAAATATTAAAGCATAGTATAATCGGTTCCTCTAAGAAAATAGAGCAATAAAATAAAATCTCTTTAGGGAATTAAAAATAAATCAATAACAAGGTGTAAACTAGTACTTTATAAAATATGAAATATTAGATTTAAAAAGTGTAAAATAGGTTCACAGCAGGAGGATGAAAATCTGGCAACATCTTACAAGCAACTTCAGTTTTTTTTCCGCATTCCTTTCATCTGGCTTCACTCAGTTGGCAAACTGTACTTGAAACTTGTATATATATACACGTACAATTGGTTAACACATTTTTAATAATAGTGCCTATCCGAAATTTTAAAAAACTGTAAATAGTGGGCTGCTCCTCAGGTCGGTCTGGTCATTCAATAAATTTATTGAGGGGTTTTTATTGGCTTTGTAAATTTCAATAGACTCTAAAATGTTAAGTTTTTACTTTTCGGTGCGGTATATAAAATTTTAAGGTTATCGACACTTGGGAATGAATGACCAGATGTTATAAAGTGGTTGGCAAAGTTTGAATTATTTTTATTTAGTACATATGACGATTTGTGTTCCTTAAACCTAATATTAAAATTTCTTCCTGTTTGCCCTACATATAAACTATTGCATTCCTCACAATTTAAACTATAAACTCCAGATTTATTTAATGATAGTGTTTTTTCTTTAGCATTAAAAAATAAGTGAGAAACTTTTGGGATGGCCTAAAGGCAATTTTTAAATTATTATTTTTTAAAGAATCTATTGAGTTGTCCGTTACTTTGTGACAATACATTTTTACGTAGAATGTAATAAAAACACAAATTTTACTTTGTTATTTTGTCACATATTTTATATTGCTTTTTGCGTTACTGCAGTTTCGACATACTATGTCATTTTCAAACGACTTTTTAAAAGTGAATGAATTACAAAAAGTGCATAAATTTATACCTTATACCCTAAATTTAACATCTGGTTTATCCTTTACAATTGTTAGGTCCTATTTCTATTGTTACAAGTATACTGCTATAATAAACTTTTACAGTTAGTCGAAAATATTAAATAAGTGGGAATTTTTATGTCTGTTTGCAGATTAAGAAGGTTTACATTACTATTTTTATTGTGTTTATAAATTTCTATGTTCTCTAATATATCTAATTTTTTACTTTTTTGTTCTAAGTGTAAAATTTGTATACTATCTATATTAGGGAAAGGATGACCAGAGTCTAGAAAATGGTTTGCAAAATTTGAATTTCTTTTGCCTAATCTAAATGATGCGTAGTGTTCTTTAAATCTTTTTTCGAAGCTTCGGCCTGTTTGTCCTATGTAGCAGCTATTGCACTCTGAACATTCTAGCTTATAAACTCCAGATTTTTTATGTTTATTAGTCTTGTCTTTTACGTTAAAAAGGTGGTTGGATAATTTATGTGATGGTTTAAATGCTATTTTCATATTATTTTTACTTAAAATATTTGCTATTTTGTCAGATATAGGTCCAAAATATGTAAGGGTTGTGTATTTTTTGTCCGAGTTGGATGATTTTATTTTTGGGTATATTTTACTTATTGTATTTAATTTCTGTTTTTTGTTAATTAGGTTATTAATGTGTTTAATTTTGTAGCCGTTATTTATGGCAATCGATCTGATGGTATTTAGTTCTTTGTTTAATTTGTCTTGTTCAAGTGGGATGGCAAAGGCTCGGTGAACCATAGATCTATATGCTGAAAATTTGTGGCTATTTGGGTGATTAGAGTTACTAGGAATGGTTGTATCTGAAAATGTGGGTTTTCTATAAATATCAAATTTTAATTTATTATCAAATTTTGTTATGCTTATATCTAAGAAATTAATACAGTTATTTTCTTCTTTTTCTACTGTAAATTTTATTTTTGGGTGAATGGAATTTAGGTGGTTTAATGTAAGTTGTAACTCTTCATCAGTACCGAGCTATCGCAAAAAAATAGTGTAATACACACGGAAAAATTTATAGATTTTAGCTTTCGGTTTATTGTCTCCTTTCACTTCGCGTCGGAAGACAATACCGAGCTGAAATTTACAATTATTTTTTGTATAATAAATCACTATTATTTTGGTATTTTTATTAAATATGCACAAATAATATTAACCGACTTTACCTTTTTATTATTAACTTGATTTTAATTTTGATAAGTTTTATTTTGTTTTAGGTCGGTTTAAAATGTCTTTAAATTTATTTTATGGACTATTACTATTATCGTTATAAATATTATTATTATCAAATCGGTAAACATACATTAAAACACTACTTTTACCATTTTCTTTTACGTAGGCTGTGGGAGCAGAGCAGCAATGTTACCTTTAGTAGGTACCATAGAGTAAGGAAATTACATAGGTACGTTACTTTATGGTAGGTACATTTATGAACTTAGTACTTAAGCTTATGCAACTTTCAAAATTGATAAAATAAATAAAGTTAAATGTGTCTACGTAAATTGGCCTTTTATGGGATTTTTTTATTAATAATTGTACGAAAAATAGTTATTCTTTATAAAAAGTTTTGCATTCTCCAAAACCTAAATTTTAACAATAAGATATTAAATTTTATAAGTTATCCAGGAGTAAAAAAAAAAAATTTGGGGAAAAAGTTATTTTTCATTAAAAAAATGTTGATATTGTATAAATGCTGCTCAAAAACTTAAAAGATATATTTTTTCCAAGAGTAAACCACAAACTGACTTTATTTATTCTACAAATTATTGAAAAGCTTTATAGAACTTATTTTGGTGTATAATTATTAATTTTAAATTTTATAATTAAATAACCTAAAAATATTTTATAATTTGCTTTTCAAACACCTCTTTTCCCTCAACATAATTTTCCTGCTGTAAACAAATATGATTTAGGGGTTTTCGCCAAATTATATTATAAATGTATAAAGTTTTAAAAAATTTTGAATAATTTTAGTCGTAAACAAACTTTATTTAAAATAAATTTCCTAAATGACATTTTGCTTGAAAATAAAAATAAAGATTGTTTAAGCTTAAAGAAAAATTTCTCCAAATCCATTTTTATTTTTTTAGTTTATTAGTCAACTGATATTTAAGGGATTCAAATTTTTTTATATTTTTTAAATGCCCTGAAGCTTAGAAACTAAGATGATCATGATAGTATTATTTATTTTATCTTGTGTTTTATAAAAAAAAGTAGCTTAAGTTCGCGAAAACCGCAAGGTTCTATTTTTATCAATAACTGAGATACCTTGCAGTTACAACCAAAATGAGAAACCCTGTACATGTACATACATAAAAAAATAAACTCGTCGAACATATAACCTTTTTCTTTTCTTGACTTGGTAAATTTTATTATACTATTTATAATAAACCTTATTTATTTTAAATCTTTAAAATGAATTTAACAGCTTTTTAACAATTGGTGTTAAAATTATCATCAGTTATGGAAAACCCCTGAGAAAGGCAATTTACAACAAGACAGGATCATCCCTAAAATGAAAAAGCTTTAACATCTATTTTCAATAAAATAAAACTTATTTATTAAGACCAGAGTGGGCTGCTCCGGTGGGGTCGGCCTTGTCGATCACCGGAGTTAAGCAGTGAGGCGCGTGGCTATTACTTGGATGATGGGTGACCAGTTACGCGGTGTTCTTCTTTAGGAGGGCGACAGTCGAACCTGGGTAAAATGACCCCGAAAGGGTGAGCTACTACCATCTAATAATAATTACACAGGCTCACAAAAAAAAAAGAAAAAAGAAGTAGTCAATACTTTTGACCAGACCTTCCTACCTTTGCGTGTTTTAATGAGGTAAATCCAAATCTGAAGTCAGTTTTGCCCGTACACCCTGAAATTTTAAATAAATTGAAAAAAAAAAAATCACCAATAATTTGCAATTGGAACAAAATTTTTGCTTCCTTTAGATTAAGCAACCTAAAATACAGCTTTAATATTTTTTTCTCCTATCCTATTTAGTTAGGGAGAAAAAAATGTTATAGTTTTATATTCTTTGACCATAAAAGAAGCAAATTTAACGCCCTGCATCTAAAGAACGAAAAATTTGCGGGTCCATGTTTATATAAACTTTTTAAATTATTTTGAATTTTAGAATCTACCCTTATATTTTTTAACTAAATTTTGTTCTTAAAAAATTTGCTTATTTTTAGTAGGTCTTTTTTGTAATTTACCCAAAATGTGAGGGTGTCTCCGTACACCAAAACTGACTTTTTAAATTCGGATTCAACGCGTCAAAATACATAAAGACAGATAGGTACGGTATCCACTTTTTTTTGGCCTAAGATTATTAGTTCACACTGGGCTTGATAAATATTTATGTGTATAAAACCTAATGTTAAGGCTGTTTTTTTAATTTGTGGTTTATTCCGGTTCTGGTTTTTATGGAACTTTGTTAGAATCCATATGCCGTAGTAAAGCAAAAGTTTTTCGCTTTGTGATTTTCTCGTTTTTTTTATTATAAAGATATCTTAAAAAAGGTTTAAAAATAAATTTTATTTTAAAAATTAAACAAATGAATATTAGTTTAAAGAAAGACCAAAAGTATTAAAAATAGCCTTATAATTTATAGATTCTAGATCGCAACAACGATAGTATAAAGTCATAATTAAAATATTTCTCGATCTTAGATGCTAATGTAATATTTTCAAATATATTTAAATGTTTTTCACCATAGCCTTAAGGATTTTATATTTTAACTCAATTTACAATGTGTACAGGATTTCATAGAATAAAGAAACCTAAAATTTGGATGGTATGTTAAAAAAGACTGGTTAGACGCAAAACAGTAAAAGATCTTAAAAGAAAAAATCGATCATTTAATGTAAAGTAAAAAGTATTGTCGTCGATAAAAAAACACTCCGTAAGTGGTAACTTACGTACACCACGGTTGCTCACTTTTTGCTCCAAAAAATACCTTTTTTAATGTAATTATATTTGCCTTTATTACACCTTCTATTTTGGTGCTTTGCTTAGACAGAAGTATAAAGATTTTTAAAGGATTATTGAATTTACTGGGTGTTACAGAATGTTTTTAAAAACAACAAAGAGCAGATTCTACTAACAGTAAAAATATATATTAACACAGGTTCAAAAATTAAGGTAATAAATCGTTTCAATATTATTATTTTAAATATAACTCTCACCATTTAATTGAAATTTTGCAGTGTAATTTACCTTTAACTTAATTAAATTTATTTAGCCCACTGCCGTCCCAAGGGGTACTTAAACGAACATTTTTGGCAAAAAATGTACGCCCCTGACTTTCCTGCAAATTTTATATTTTGTTAGGGTTAAGCAGGGTAAATGTTTTTTTTTAAGTTTTAAACTTTTAATTTGCCTAATTTCATGAGAAAAATTTTAAGAACACCTAATTTTGGAAAATTCGTTAATTCAAATGTTAGTAGTATTTAATTTAGTGCTGTTGTTAACGTTTTATATTTCTTATTACAATAATATAAAAAATAATTCCCAGAAGAAAATTTTCCCAATGTTTCTTGTGTAGTCCAGGGGTATTCAAGAAAGTGCATTTTATTTATTTATTTAATATTATTTTTTGTCTTTGAATTTATCAAAATTTACATTCGACTAAAAACAATAACCATTAACAAGCTGTACCTTGGTTCGTATTGGTCGTAGAAAAATCATAGCAAAAGATTTTTTTTAAAGCCACAATTTGGCTTTCCATTTACCGAATTTAGAAACGTTGATTTTGACACCTTTAAATATATTAGTTTTTCCAAAAAAGTGTATAGCACATTTTTTGCTTAGAATAACTTTCTTGATCGATTTTCGGGCTAAAACGACGCTTCTGGACTCATTTAATTTAACAGAGTTAAATCCTAATTATTTTTTTATGCTAAAACAATTATGCTAAATTGTTTCAAAATTTAATTAGAAATTTTTAAGATAAAAATAAAAAAACAATTTTTTTTTAAGTTTAATATCCTGTATTTATGGTTATATAAACTTTTTTTATATTTTTAATGTGGAATATGCCCTTAATTTACCCACAATATTCTGTCATAACCTGAATTTATCAATGCTACTTTTAAGGGCAAGTGCATGCTACGAAAAGATGTCTTCTTTTAATTTACAGGGTTAGTAGAAAAAAACGGAACGATGGATTATCTTAGCAACCGTCAAATTTAAATAAACCAAATTTTGTGTCAAGGGGTAAATTAACATAAAGAATTTAAAAATTGTATTTGCAAGGTTGCCAAGTTTATAGTTTTTCTGTAGGTTAGGAAATTTTAAAATTTTAAATGGAATACCCTATTTTTTATTATTGTAATCAATTGCCTGTATCAACTTTAGTTTGACCTGACATTATTGTTTGTTCACTTCAGTAAATTTCAAAGATATGGCATCATGCTTTTTTCGAAATTGATACAAAAACGGCCAGGTATGGATAATTATCTAAAAAACGATTTAACTAATATTCGTCAAAATTAGGACAGGGGGTGAACTGGACCTTCTTAATTCATAAATTACATTTTTGCGACATTTTCAAGATTCCTTAAAAGGAAGTCAAGGAAAGGAAATAAGTTAATTTAGTTATGCAACATCGCAAATGCAAGACATGAATTTAAAATATCCAGTTACTCCCCTGTACTAATTTTGACGAATTTCGGTTGAATCGTTTTTAAGATAATTGACCATATCTGGTCGTTTCTGTATTCAGGCTTAATTTCATATCTTTGAAATTGACAGGAGCATGATATTAGGTTATAATAAAGTTAATACAAGCAAATGATTACAATAAAAAAATGGGGTATTCCATTTAAAATTTTAACCTTCTCCAACCTAAAGAGAAAGCTATAAGCTAAGCGACCTTGGAAATATAATTTTTAAATTCTTTATGTTCAGTTACCCCTTGCACAGAACTTGGTACATTTATATTTAATGGTTGCCAAAATAATCCACCATTTCGGTTTTTCTACTAACCCTATATACAAATTCCGTGCTAAAACTATTTTGCATAAACCTTTTTAAAAATACTTAGCAGATTCCATACTTTTGGAAATGTTTATACAGGGTTTACAAATTCGATGCATTAACATTGCTATCTGGGTATTTATAAAAGATAGAAATTTGGTTAAATTTGGGCAAAGTTGCGCTTTTTATGCCTAACAATATTCCGTTTTAAAAATATAAAAATTTGGAGCAGTTGCCTAATTATCCGAAAAAAACCGAAATTTTGCGATTAGTATTTTTTAGGTTTTTTAAAGAAATATTTTAAAACAAACAATACATTACCATTGTCACTTTTAAAATGATGTCACTTAATTTAAAATCCGACGTTTCGTCTTTGATCCACCATTATTAAATTTGGTTTTGGGCTTAGTTAAGTTGTGTATTAATTTATACACAATTACATTTATGCGACCTTTCGAATCGAAAAACCATTATTATTAACTATTTCGCCATTAAAAATAAAATTTTCTTCTTAACCTTCGGAATAATTTCCGTTACAGGCAAGCATGCCAATGACAATGTACGATAAAGTTAACAGAGGCGTTTGATTAAATTAAATCCTTTGTTTTATTCGGTATAAGTAAATGTATGTAAATTACAATAATTCTTGTAGCTTGTTGGTTAAATTATAAGTAAATTAATAAATAAATAAAAAATGATAAAAAGTAGTGACAGTAAAAAATGGATATATGTTTACCAAAAAACGTCTGAAATATAGACTTAATTTATTGAAAAAATATTGGATAATGGTTTTTGGTTTGAAAGGTTGCATAAATGTAAAGTGTGAGATATCGTTACATTTAGAATTAAAATACGAGTTTATTAAGCCCAGAACCAAACATTATCCTTATTTAAAAAAAAAACAAGTTTTTGATGAAAGATGAAAGAAGAAAACGTCGGATTAAAAAAATACTGTTTTGCAAAATTTTGTTTTTCCGGATAATTCTCCAACAGCTGCAAATTTTTAAAACGAAATATTGTTAAGCAACAAAGAGCGCAACTGTGCCTTACTTTCACCAGCTCTCCATCCGTTATAATTACCGAGATAGCAATGCTAATCCATCAAATTTGTAACACCCTGTATACAGACCCGACCACTCAAATATGTAAACAGGCAATGCGTGGAAAGAAAATGGTCTAACGCAAATGCCAACATGTATACATTTCGGATTGGATGACTGATAGTGTTGCTTAGTTTTTGCAATACTGGCCGATATACCTTTTAAAGTAGCTGATACAGTATGTATACATAGAAGCTTTAAACCATCACTTTATTTTTCAGCCTTTGGGCGAGCGATGTAGTTCAGAAATGTAAAGCGTAACTTAGTTCAAATAATGAACATTAAGAGCAGAGCTATTTACTGCCTTCGGTTAATTTTGCGACTTGGACGTATTTATTTTCATTAGTCCACATTTAACCTCTTGTCGTATCTTTACACTTTGCAGTATTTTATTAAAACGGTTTTGGCAGTAGCGTACTTTATATCAAGTAAAGAAAATACCCAAATGGCAGGATTGTATTTCTTTGATTTAATTAGTTTTTACAATTTCAAATGCTTCAGAAAATATTTAAAATAGCAATTTTAGTTACAGTTAACCTTATTTATATTTTATTTCACATTTTTGAATTGCTTCCCAAATTGGTCTGAGTGTATTACACAAACAATTAAAATAAACTGTAAATTTATAAACATTAAAATGGGCCAAAAAAAAAAAACATTTTTTTTTAACGGTACTTCAAAAATATTGTTTATGACGATGAAAGAAAAATATCCTGAAATTTTAACATTAAGAGGTCCATCATTAAAATTATTTATTTTACAACAGTTGTTGCATTTTTTATATAAAATATCGTAATCTTCAAATTCCCTAGATCTCTTTCTTACTACCAACCCCGATCTCTATCAAACACCTGCCACAGCACCCCTAGGTCGCTCAGATCTTGGCTTAGTTACTTTATCTTACCCTGCACATCCCGAGGTAAATGAATACAGGCCACCACGCACCGTATGGTACTACAACTCAGCCGACTGGGATGGCCTAAGGGACTTCTTCGCCACTTACCTTTGGAGTTCCATCTGCTTTTCTTCTCGTGATCCTTTTGAAATTTGCAATCAACTAACTGAATAAATTCAATTAGGCATTGAAATCTATATTTCACACACCATCAAGAACCTCAAACAATCCAATAACAAACCCTGGTTTTACAAATCTTGTGATAAAGCTAGAATTTTAAAAGTTCAGGCTCACAAGAAGTTTCTACAGGATCCTAGTCCAGAAAACCGACAGGCCAGCCTTGAAGCAAGAAACTACTACAATCAAACAATTTCTGAAGCCAAAGACTCCTTCGACAATCGTATTAAAAACCAAGTTCTTTCTTGCTCAAATGGCAGAAAATCTTTCTGGTGTTTTGCGAAAAACATAAGTAGGAATTTTTGTACCAGTTCCTTTCCATCACTAACTTTGGAAGATGAAATTATCCAATTCCAGCGGTTACCCGAGTTCCTCATAATATGCCCGATATTATTTTTAAGGTAAAACACATTAAGCGTATTCTTTCTTCCCTTAACACCAAGAAATCGTCTGGGCAGCAATCGTTTTAAAAAAATGTGCTCCAGAGTTTGCACCAATCTTAACTCGGCTTTTTCGAATTTCTTACGACACAGGTATCTTTTCGGAGAGCAGGAAAGCTGCATGTGTTCATCCTATTCCCAAGAAAGGATCTAAATCTCTTTCATCTAACTATAGACCAATTTCAATTCTTTCAGTTCTTTGTAAAGTAATGGAAAAATTAATTAATTCACAAATTCTTAAGTACTTAGAAAAACACAAAATTTTGCACGACAGGCAGTATGGATTTTACCACAAAAGATCTACGGCAGATCTTCTTTTCTTTGTATCACACTGTTGGAATAAGTCTCTTAAGTTTTTAGGTGAGTCCCAGATTGTTGCTCTTGATATATCCAAAGGTTTTGACCAGGTCTGGTACGCCGCACTTCCCTCCTATGGTCTTTTAAGTAAACTCTGTACTTGGCTCTCTAGTTATCTATCTGATCGACGTATATCAGTTATTGTGGATGGCCATTATTCAAGCTTTCACCAAGTAAATGCTGGATGCACATTTGAAAGTAATCTTAACTGGCATAAACACATTGTATCTATAGCCACGGCAGCTTTAAAAAAGCTTGGATTTCTCTTTGCCAAAAAGTATTTTTCCGCTTCCTATTTATACACTTTATATGTGTCCCAAGTCCGACCTCCCTTGGAATATTGTTCTCATATCTGGGGCATGGCCTTCCCCACTACCCTAAGCATTCTTGATTATATTCAAAGAAGAGCTATTTGTCTCATTAATGATCCTTCACTTACAAAAAGGCTTTCCTCTCTTGCCCATCGTCGGGCTGTGGGGATTTATCGCTTTTTATAGGTACTTCCATGGCATCTGCTCTGAAGAATTGTCCAGTATAGTTCCTCCACTCACGATTCCCAGCAGAGAAACTCGTGGTTCCGCGTGTATGCATCCCTATACGGTCCAATTAGACAAGCCTCGAACTTCCCACTTTGTTCGTTTTTTTATCTCTAGAGTTTCTAGAATGTCAAACCTGCTGCCCGCGGAGGTCTTTCCTTCCTCCCCAAATCTTCAAGTATTTAAGTCCCGTGTCAACAAACTTCCTCTTACCTCGCTTAAGACACCCACGGTACGTTAGTATTTAGGCTTTTTAGTCTTCGTGGTTTGTCTAAAGATAAAAAAAATCGGTCAATCTTGAACCTTCCACCAATTTACGTTCTTAAAGGAAATTTAATTTTCTTCTTCAAAAAAAGGTGTCCTAGTAAATTTTTGTGGAACGAGGTCGTTTTTGTATTCACGAGCTTAAACATATTATTTTTTGTTATTATTTTTGTCACTTAGATTCTGAAATTTTTAAACTACCATAAATATTATTATCTTAATAAAATAAATTAGTCCCAAAAAAAAACATTATGATCTACAAAAAAGTTTTCTAACATTTTTTGAAAAATTTATCTATTTAAAGTTATTTAATGTTTAAATTAAAAAGAAAACTTATTTCAACAATAAATAACATTAAAAACAATTAATTTATCAAAAAATGTTAGGAATGCCATGGTCAGTTTGATTTGTTTTGGAGATACAGAGTGTTTTTCAAATATTGACAATTTGGCCAGAGCCCTTTTAACTTGCTCGATATTAGAGATAGAGAAAAATATGTAAAAGAGGAAAGTTTTAGGGATTTTAACGTAGAACTCAGTGGCGTATCTACATTTTTCCATTGACTTTTTATTTTAAAATTATAACACACACAAGTTGTGTTTTTTTTTATTGAGAGACCCTGTATATTTTATCACCAAAGGAAAGATCTCCTTAAAGGCCGTAAAAATGCCACAGTTATTATATTTAATTTGTAATAGTTTTGGAAATATAGCCCCATCGTCCGGAATTCAATATTAAAATAGCAATTTTAAATTAAAACATCCTGTATATTTTATCACCATTAAAAAGACATTTTAAAGACCTTTAAAAATTTTCTACATTTAAAATTATCTTTTATTTTTTATCTTAATGCAGTATATATCTACTATTTTTTGGATTTATATGGTCATATTTCCAAAACAATAAAAGATAAATATATTAAATGTGGTAATTTGGTAAGCCTTTTAAAATATCTTTGCAACGGTAATATAATATACAGGGTGTTTCGTAAAAAATCCCAAAGATGACCATATTATCGAAACTATAAAACAAAAGATATATTACAAGTGGCATTTGTTATAGCTTTAAGGGGACCTTCCTAGTGGTAATAAAATATACAGAGTGTTCTATTAAAAATGTGATATTACTTCAAAATAGAGTTTAATGGAAAAAAATGTAGATACGCCACTGCTTCTGCGTGAAAATCCTGAAACTTTCTGTTACAATTTTCTTCTATATCTAATATCAAGCAAATTACAAGTGCCTGTCTAAATTGACAAAACTGAAAAACACTCTGTATCTCAAAACAGATAAGGATTAACCATGGTATGCTTTACCACTGAATTTGTTTCAAAATTGAAATCGAGAATGCGCAATCACATTTGTTCTATTTCTTTTAGATTTGCTATACTCTGCAAGGTCAACAAAAAGGTGCCACCCTGTACTTTAATATCATAGAAAGAAGAGTTTTCCTGAGATAATTCTAAATAGGAATTTATTATCTTTATAAGTACTTGATTTTTCAAGCCATTTGTTAACATTGTATCCAGTGGCCATGATTCTTTATTTATGTCGCTTTTTTATACGATCGTAAATAAATTGGTATTACTAAACTTATGTTTGGGCTATTCGGCCGCCGTCGAAGATTTTGTTTTCTTGACGTTTCGCCAGCGCGAGTGGTTGGTATCCTTGGAAGGTTTCTTGTAGACTACTTGCGTACTACTGTCACTGCTTAGTGTACTACAGTAGTACGCAAGTAGTCTACCAGCCTTCTGAGGTGCGAACCACTCGCGCTGGCTTAAGCCGTTAAGAAACAAAATCTTCGCAGTAAATAACAAGCTATAAGTTTAACGAAGAATGACCGCGAAAGGTCTTACACAGTATAAATTGGTATTGTTTGATTCGTTAAAAGTCCTTTTTTCCGAATAGTGTTTGTCTAGAAAGGGTTGCCATTTAAAAAATAACAGACAAAAAAATGTTAATTTGCCAACTTTTTTTTTATCTTTGGACAAACCACGAAGGCTAGAAGCCTAAATACTAAAATACCGTTGGTGTCTTAAGCGAGGTAAGAGGGAGTTCGTTGACACAGGGACTTAAATAGTTGAAGATTTGGGGGTAAGGAAAGACTTCCGCGGGCAGCAAGTTCCACATTCTAGAAACTCTAGGGATAAAAGAACGAACAAAGTGGAAGTTCGGGGCCCGTCCAGTTGGACCGTATAGGAATGCATACGCGCGGAACCACACGAGAGAGTTTCTCTGTTAGCAGGAGCCATGAAGGTGGAGAAACTATGCTCAAAATTGTTACCACAATGTTTTTATATTCATAAGCAGGGCCGTATTAACTGTTTGGGGCGCCATAGGCTGGAATTTCGGAGCGCCTATTGTTAAGATAAATATACCATTAAAAGTTAACAAAATTTGTTGAGGAGCGAAAAAAGGTACTTGCCTGCGTGGCGCCTATTTTCAGTGCAAACGCCGTACTCCACCACCCAAAATAAAGTTTAAAGGAAAAAAGAGATCTTTTTTCCTTATTCTACAGAGCAAATTAGTCACCTAAAAATCCCAGCCCAACCCATAAACTTTTTTAAAAACTCCTGTCTGGCCCTATTTTTAATGGGCCTAGGACTGTAGCCAAGTCAGCCTAATGGTTAATGCGGCACTGTCACATAGAGGCTTAAACACATGTTTCGGAGTATCGAAACTAGGTGGGTTTTCGTGAAACTTTTGAAGTAACGATTTATAATTTTTGTAAAAATATTAGCCCAATATTTTTTTTCTCCTTTCTTACATATTTGACTGGACTAATAAACCTTTTTGCCAAAAACATCTGTCATTACATCTGTTTGGTTGCTGAAGCCAAAAGCTAAAGATTTACGCCTGTATCTTTATCTTCTACCGTTTTACCTAAAAAGAGATAAAACAGTGTTTAAGTTATAAGGCTAAAGTGAAATTATGTCAATTGCTTTTTTCCTACCGGTCGTGGTTTTTGAGATACTGTGCCAAATTAGGGTCTTGTTACAGATGAAAATCGCTGGTTAAATAAATTTGTATTTTAAATTGGTTCTTTTAGTTGTAACCTAAATAAATTAATTATTTGCTTTTAAGTTTGGCGAATAACGAATTTTTTAATAAATAATTCATAACCGCCATATTAGAGGCTGCAGTTTATACAATTTGTTGTCATTATTGATTTGACTATTGTCATTTAAATGTAAATTTCTCAGAATTGTTTCAAATCTATTTAGTCTCATGCTTTCCGATAAAATTTTTGGTACATCGCTTTCATTTGACCAGTATAGACGTTTATTTGGGTATTTACCATATCCAGACAGCAAAAGACCTCCAAAGATAACTAGTAGTTCGCTTCTGGTCATGTTCAAGGTACAGTTTTTTTGTTGTGCATATAAATTTGTTTGCTCCTCAATCTTTTCCAAAATTTCTTCATCGAAAAATAAATTGAAGAATTCTAGTGGTGTCTTTTTTTCCTTGAGTATATCGGGAGGGTTTTTACCACTGCAATCTTGATGTATATCAAAAAGTAACTCTTGTTTAATCCATTTTCTTTTCTTCGGTGGTGGGGTTTGTTAGAGTTTGCTTTCAAGTTGTAGGCAGCATTGGGAAATAATTGTGCAAGTGGTATATTATCATCCGCATCATCCATATTAGGCGGGCTAGGATCTCCAAGTTCATTGATAGCTCCATTTGTAACCAGTGTAATATCATCATGGACGTCCGTATTACGATGGGTCATAGGTACAAATTCGCTTTCCGCTCGCAACATAGCAGGGCCCAAGTGAGAAATGTTCCCTTCATGCTCATCATCAGATAGGTCACTATCCACGTCCGTATCAGCTCCATCTGTTGGTGGAATAATATATATATTGCCGCTTTCAACATCACTTTCCTCCAAGCAGTCAATAAGCTCAGATAGAGTCAACCTAAAAAAGACAATGTTCAGGGAATGTGTACGAGCCGCATAACGTTCGATAAAACGAACACAACAAAAATAACGAAGTTTCTCATACCAAAATATAAATTACAACGTGCACGTTATTTTTTACATGTAGCCTGATGTTTTAGATATGCATATTCCAAATATTGGTCATCTGTTGCAAAATATATAAAAATAAATTAGGGTTAACTCACCCGCCATGACGACTGTTGTACAAACTCGGGTCCATTTCTCTTTAAAACAGCAAAAAAATATATATAAATCAATTCAGCACAAAACCGAATAATCACACACGCTTGTTTGTCAACAAATGATGATTCTACATCAAAACAGATTGTTGTATGGTACAGAGATCTTTTTATCGACCGAAATAAACACGTTCGATAAAACGAACATTATGCACTAATGGGTTAATAAAAGAAACTTTAGTATATAATTTAAAAATAAAATTATATAGTGGTGTTTTCTAAAAAAAGTTTGTCAAATTTTAAATTTCCTTTTAATAACTACATTAAAAACAACATTTAATTTGTTTTCTGGGAGATTAAATTTAAACAAAATAATATTTAGCTTTTCTCCAGAATAAAGATCTTTTGTAAAGATTTTTAAGAAACTTTAAGTTTTTTGGTTTTTAATGTAATTTATAAGATATGATTTGTATAGTAAGTAAATTAAATATGTGATAATATTTAATATATTTAAATAATTGTTTTGCACTGGCTAAACGACCTCCGTCCTGCGGTTTTGCCTATAAAAACCGCCGAAAAATAGTTAAGTTAGTTAAAAAGTTAATTTAACCGTAATAACTATTTATTTTGCGTGCCATAAGCGTAACGGTTCTGTGTTTTTTTATTTACGATTGTATTTTAGTTAACAGCACCCTTTGGAAAAATAAATTAAAGTAGTATAGTGGGTGGAGACAGACACATAACCGCCGCACGGTGGTATTGAGCAAAATTGCCGCAGGTCGTTTAGCCAGTGCCTAATTTATTTATTTTTAAAATAAACTTTACATTTGTTATAATATAAAAGCAGAATAGTTCTTGATAGTATAAACAAAGTTAATTTTTTTAAAATATTTAATGAATATTTTTATTCTAGAGAAAAGCCAAATATTATTTTGTTTAGAAATAATGGCAGTACTTAACTTTCTTTAAAAATCTTTCTTGGACGTAATTTTTAAAAGAGCCATCCTGTATAATGTATTATTAAATAGGTAATTTTATGTAGAATACAAAAATAAAAAAAAACTTGTATTTAAAATAAGAAAGTCCATGGTACTTCCGGTTAGACCGGAAATAATTTTAAAGTTATGATAATGACAAAAATATTAAATTATGCTATAATAATACTGTAAAATTTTAATAACTGTTTCTTTAAAAGAACAAAAAATTGGAGGTAACAACATCCTGTGTCACCCGGTATATCATTTTTTATATTTAAAATATTGTTTCCTTAAACTCCACCTAAATTATTCCTGAAAATTTCAGTTATAATCTCTGCAGAGAAACATGATCTATGAATATAAGGCCAACATAAATTGGTACTCTTTTATCTTTACTTTGTGCAACAGTTGGATTCCAGCACTGGACAGTCTGGCATCTCTCTTTAAGTTTGGTAACTTTGGAAAGTAGTTGCTTAACTATAGCCATTTTTTGTTGTTAATACGGTTCAAAACAATTTAAAAACATTACATTTTCCTGCTAAAGTGTGACGTATATGGCGAGTAAATTAACCCGAACGTATACAGGGTGCCTAAGAATGTGTAGGCAATCTTTTGGATTCATATAGTACACGTAAAAATAATGTGACAAGTTTTATATATTTTTTTCTAAAGCTCCTCTTTACAGAGATATGTGCCCTTAAAGGACGCCGCTGGAAATTGGATTTTCTTAAATAACTTGTATACCACTTGGTATAATAAAATAATTTTTTAATATGATAAATACAATAAAGGACTCTTTAAAATGGTATTTATGTAAAACATTTGCCTTAATTAGTTCGCCAGGGTCGTACTGATCCTTACACAATAGAGTTAATTAGTTTTACACCCTGTATAATATACGAAATAAAATAAGTATTTTTGGGTAGCCTAAATTCTTAGATAGATAGCTGTTAGATGTCGATAAATTAAAGCGTTTACGACATAAACACGTTTTTGTTTAGTGGGGACATCTAAAAACAATAGGTTATTTTGTTGTAAATGGTCCTGAAAAACTTATTAAAAAATATTTTTTATTTTCACGAAACTAAAAAATAATGTTTTAGCATTGTGAAGGGTCCCATAATCTTCGATAATTAAAGCTAGGGAATGCATAAACAAACAAACAAAATTAATATATACAACCAGAGTTGGGTCGTATTGGAATACTCAGTATTCTGAATAGTATTCAGAATACATTTTGCCGGTATTTGAATACATTTGTGTTTTTAGTATTCGGTATTCGACAGAATACTATTTTGGTAAGTATTTGGTATTCTGTATTCGAATACTTTTTTTGAGTATTCGAATACCGGCGTTCCGAGTAATGTAAACAGTATTTGAATACCAAAATTGTCACGAGTAGAATACTAAAAGGAAACAAAAAGTAGGAAAAAATGAGGTAAGGCTTTTTTTGCTGTTTAACTTTTTAATCATAGATCTTTTTTGTCTTTTTCTAGTATTTAAATCTTTTTTTTCCAGTATACGAATACCGATTCCGGGTGTTCCTAAATATCGTAAAATATCGATACCGATTTTCAGTATTCGACCCTACTCTGTATACAACCCTATTTAATAAAAATGTTGTTTTTTTCGAAACCCTCTACTTTATTGATCTCGAATAGGAGTTGTTTTTAGAGCTACTTAAAAATTATATTTTAATTCCCTTATTATACATATAGGGTGTAAAAATAATTTATAGTATTGTGTAAGGGTTCGTCCACCAGAACTAACCAGAACTAAGGAGGACAAATGTTTTACAAGGATACAATTTTAAGAAGTCCTTACCGGTATTTATCGTATTTAAACATTATTTTAATACCAAGTGATATAAAAATTATTAAAAAAAAAACATTTTTAGCGCAGTCTTTTAAGGGCACATATCTCTGTAAAGAGAGACTTTAGGAAAGTATTTTATATGAACTTGTCACACTATTTTTATGTGTTTTATATGAGTCCGACAGATTGCCCACATATTCTTATATGCATTGTATACGTCATGTATTTAATAATGTTTAAATGCATCGCAAACAATGGTTTAAAACAATAACGTATTAAGAACTTTGTTTTGGTGATTTTTGTAAACTTTTAACTTAAATGTAAATGGCAACTGAAATTTCTTAATACTCATTGTAAACTAAAGCACATATTATAATAATATATAACCTACCTGAAAACCTACATTTTGTTGATTCTTAGGTTTATATCGTAAGCAAGAAAATATGACTTAGGTCTAAATATTATAAGACTGATGGTCTCAGTTTTATAATAAAACCCCTAAACAAAGTACAGTTTTAAATTTAGGTAATATGTAGTTACTAATAAGTAAATAAAATAAAATTTAAATCAGTGTATGCATGGGCGTAGCCAAGATTTTTTAGGGGAGGGAAAGGCAAAGGAAAACAAATAATATAACGGGTATTTCTTAAACGTGGTTCCCAGTTCCATTCTTCTTTTTACATTCTAACATATAAAAATAAAATTTGAAGTATTGGTGTTTAACACACAGGTGCATTGCTTGATCTATTCACTTATTTTCTATCACTTTCAGTTTACCCAAAAATGGCTGCTAATTTTAAAATTTAAATGTCACCACCGATATATTTTGTCTTAGTGCAGTTGTATATGACATTCTGAATACGATAACACCCTACATGTTATAATTTAATGATTTTGCTTTCAAAAATTTAATGTTTATAATTTGAAGTGCCATGATTTAGCTAAACAGCTGATTTTAGGTGTGTAATTAATATTTATTAATTTTTTACGACTTCTTTCAGCTGTGTAAAAGTTTGCAAAATCCTGTTTAT
Organism: Listronotus bonariensis; assembly: GCA_014170235.1. NCBI lineage: Eukaryota > Metazoa > Arthropoda > Insecta > Coleoptera > Curculionidae > Listronotus > Listronotus bonariensis. The sequence continues at coordinate 32,300 of JACEGR010006483.1, read as the reverse complement.
GGTCATAACTGCTTTATTTTAAATAGAAAGCTATTAGCATATTTTGAAAGATTTACAACAATTTAGTATTTCAGAAGTGGTATTTCACGAGAAGTTTTTTCAAAAAGTATTTTTTTAAATAATTCCAATTCCTTTTAAACTAAATATTTATATCGATTCACGGCATTATTTTTACTTAAATGGTTTTTAAAAAGTTCTACTTAAAAAACCGCCCATGTAGTACTAGAATATTTACAATCAAATGCTCTTTCGAGCCACCCAATATTTATTATTTTTCTATTTATTGTCGTAACATACATTACGTGCGTGTTTCGGAGCTAACTCTATGACAAAATGCTTGTGTAGACATAGACCGGTAATGCACTGTTTTTAAGTTAGAGGGTGGCAAACATTAAAAAAACAATTTTTTATCAATATGGTAATCACTCCTTATCCAAATTTATTAAACTTTGCCATGGTTATTTATAGACGTAAGGGGCTTATACACCCTTAATTTAATTAGATTTAGTAGGTCCAGAACAAATATTTTAAAAATAAATAATCCTTATATTTTTTTGTATTCTGTCCAGTTTTAAAAAAATTGCTTAATTGCGTCTCCTTAAATTACACCCTAACTTAAGCACACCCTACACATAAAAAAATCACTATTAATTACCTTAAATTCTGCTGAACAATAATAACATCCAAACTAGCAAATTTAACTAAATAAAGTGATTGTGGATTATCAATAAAGATAAGTTTATTTTTTTTAAGGTAAACAACAAACCTAAAATAAAGAAGACAAAAGGGCTTTATTTTTATTAGGGTAATTTAATTAAAATATAAAATATGCCAATGTTACTGGCGTACATTTTCTAAGAAATAAGTGTTTTGGTGCCGCTTAGGAGCCCACTGCACTTTAATTTGGTTAGGGTTAAATTAGCCCTTTAATACCACAACACGAATATATTTAATTAAAATCAGCTGAGAGATATTTAATATATTAATTACCACCCTGTATCTTGGAAACAATATATTGCCGGACCTATAATCATATGAACTTTTTTGATAAAATAAGCTTAAAAATATACTTTTAATGTTTTTTTACAACTAGAAAACACTTTGAGTATTTTAAATACGTTATCGTTTGGGAGTCCCTAATTTTTTTATTATTGGTAACTGGATACGCTTATGTGTTTAGGTTGCGGTTTGTTTTAATTAGAGATTTACAGAGTATTTTGAAAAGGTCTGTACCAGATTTTATCACAAACTATTTTAAGTCATAATACAGCAGTCTAACGCGACTTACCGTAAACCAGCGTTTCTTAACCTTTACCCATTCGAAATCCAAATTTCAATAATTACTTTTACCCCACCCCTCCCCTCACACAATAACAATGTGTTTATACTGGTCTGGGCAAAAACAAATTAACCTATTTTTTAATAGATTGAAAATACTGGTGAAGCTGGCAAAAAATCGCAAATTTTTGATCTAAAAAATTTTACCATCACACATTCCTCAATAAAATTAATTTTCTTAAAATTGTTTTCTCTTTCTAAATACTTCGTAAAAATAAGTCATTTTCATGTAATCGGGGTTTAAATATTGAACTTTTTTTTTGCAGTTTTGTTTCTTTAGTTTTTGTGGAAAATTAATGCTCTACAAAAATATTTTTTTAGTATTTTTTTAATAAATTTATTTCCTCAAAAGTAATTTGACGTTAAAATTGCTTTTGGATTCAACTCTTAACGTCGAATAAAATTTGAGCACGTAAATTTATTAAAAATTGTATGGAATGTTTTCTGTGGAGCATCAAAACGAATTAGTCTATAGTATTAATTATTGTTTCGACAACCTTTGCATGGCAAAACAGGCCCAAAAGAGTGATAAGTAATTATTATTATTTTTTTCTTGTAAATAATATAAAGTTGTTAGTGCTTTATTTGATATGCTCGCCTCCCTTCCTCCCTCAATTATTATTAAAACGCCACCGGGAGCGCGCCTTAGAGGAGTGCGAGTTTAAGAAATACTGCCGTAAACGATTCACAGACTTTCCAACCTGTTGCACAACAGGTTATACAACCTAAATAGATTCGATCGTCGAAACGGTAATCGCATAAAAATTGTGGCGTTGTCCTTTAACAAGTTTCCCGACAGTTGGAAGGTCTGTGGGCAAGCTAGACAAGTGTCTGTAGGTGCTTATTTGACAAAGTCAAAAATTAAAAACAAAATGTTTATTACTTTTTAGAGGAGGTTTAATTTATAATAAGGTTTTTATTACCTATAATTTGAAGCCATTCTTTCAATGAAAACCTCATTATAAAACTACTTTAAATAGTAATAAACGTAGTTTTAAAATTCTTGACTTTGACAAATAAGCACCTGTCACCTGTGGCAGCTAGTTTTTTTAGGTGAAACTAACCCAACAGTATTGTGCAGTTTTTAAACAATTGCATTAGAATCGCAGAAAATAATACCAAAAACCCTTATATTAACAAATTCTTTGTAAAAATCTTTATTCATTGATATAAAAATATACAGGGTATTCCGTCACAAAAATACGTCACTCGAGATATAACTCTATTGTTTTTGTTTTAAATGTTTTTCGGATTAGATAATTGAATTCTATGGAAAAAATGCATGCAATGGACTATATTTGTTTTTTAAAAAGTACAAGGAAGTGGAAAATATAAGGCCCTGTTTACTTTTAAATAAAAAACCCTACACAAGTTGTAGCAAGCGTGGTGTAGCGACTAACGTACCAGCCTCTCACCACAGTGAGCCAGGTTCGAATCTCGGCATCTCACATCGGAATTTGTAATTGCTTGTGACATCACATCAGTTGGCAATGGCAAACCACTGTGTAGTATTATGCCCATCCTAGGTAGTAGTTAGAAAAATAGATAAATAACGTCAGTGGTGGCCCTACCGTGATGTCTAAAAGGTGACGTAAAATGCAAAAACTGCATGTTTTAGTGCTTTAACAACGACATCCACGACAGTCTGGTACTTAAGCATAAAGCCTGGGTGGTGCAGAAAGGTAAAAAAAAGGTTGCATAGTATGCGAGTCGTCTTATTTGAATAAATTGATTGTTTATAAGATATTTTTTAACTAATGAAAAAATGTTGTAGGTAGAATATCTAAAATTACTCACGTTTTTGCCAACTACAGAGTAGGGAGTTTTCGAATACTCAGTATTCTGAATTCTATTCAGAATACATTCGCCTGGTGTTTCGTGTCTATTCGGTATTGTATTCGGCAAAATACTTTTTGGTCAGTCATTTGAGTTTTTGTATTCAGAATATCGTTTTAAATGGTCGTATTTGAATACTGTGTATTTAAAGTATTCAAATCTCGATATTGTCAGTATTCGAATACCAAAATGGTAAATATTTCAATGCTGTTACCAAAAAAAACCGGGAAAAGGAAGGTAAGGACCTTTTTTTTTTGGTCTTACTTTTTGACACGCAAGATATTAATCTTATCTTTGATTGATTTTGTAGTTTAATTGAACTGTGGAAAAAGAGTACTTTTTTCTGCTCAAAAATTTTAAGCACCGATTTTTTCGTCTTCAGTATTCATAAAATCTCAATTCTGATATTCATTAATACTAAGTATTGGAATACTTTTTTTCTTCAAAATATTCAGTATTCGAATACTTTTTCTTTACGGAATTCGTATTCTCATTCGAATACCGATTTTCGGTATTCGACCCAACTCTGGCCAAATATAAAAGAAGCGTGCAGTCCTTAGCTTACTTTTAAAATATTACAAAATATCATAACTTTCTTTTGCTTCGGTATTTTAGGACTTTAGTTAATAATTTTTATTATTTTATATTTTTGCATAAAAATGGTATACTGCAAAAATATTGCAACAAACAATATATTTTTTTTGATTTTAGATTAAATATTAGGTACTAGATAGTCTTAGAATTTAGGTAAGGCACTTTCCACCAAAGCTTTAATAAATGTTAGTCATTGTTTTAATCTTAATTGAAAATATTTAAAAAAACTATTTTTTAACATACCGCCCATGTGGAACCAAATTGTTTGAAGTTAAATGCTCTTTAAGGGGTTTCTAATGGGCCACCATTTTACCATTTCACTCACCTGAAAATGTAGTAATTTATGAAATATGACTAAATTTAATTTTCCGTAGCTACATTATTAAATTTTGACTTGTTTGGGCTATCATAGCACTATAAAATAAAACAAAAAAATATATGCAGAATTGTTAAAAAAATTACCATTCAGATGTGTTCGTTCCTATCAAAAGAGGAGAAGATAGACCAATGATACCATTTTAAATCTAAAAGTCCCAGCTATTTTAAGGGTAAACAGTAATAACAGGAGACAAGTTAATATATTTAATGGGCTTAGAATGTCAAAAATTTGTTTAAACATGTTTCAGGTAACTTTAGGAGACCAAGCATCTTCATATGTTTTAAAATTTTAAAGCTTTATTTAAAAAATTTATGGGTTATAGTATTTTACAAATTTTAGATCTTTTTGCATAAAAAATCTGAAAAAGTTAAATTTGGCCTAACACAACGTAAATGTAATAACTTTCATTATAAAAATATTTGGTACTTATGAGAAATCCAATTAAGTTTACAAGACAAGAATTTTATGAGAAATATGTTTTTCCATTATTACGAAACCTTGCAGTTGTTATGAAAGCTAAATTAAAATTGATTAAGAAAAAACTAGATTGAAAACATGCTCGACCGCAGAATTTAGATAGAATTTGCATGTCTATAAGCTATTGTATCGCTATGTCGTAGCTCAAAATCAAAAAGCAACAATAAATATTTGAATACACCTTTTTTTGTAGGAGATAATTATCCACAGGTTTCAAAGTACTTTTTTGTCTATTGCGTATATCAACTAAGCTACAGAGAAAAATTTTATTTTGGCAAAAATGGTCCCTTTAAAATACCTAGTTAGCTATATTTTTTGTAAACAAACAAAAACCAATTAATTAAACTAAGCTCTAAATACTATTTTTTTTTCATTTAATCATGTCTGTGGCTGCGGCGGTTTTTGAGATCCATTTACCAAACATCATAAAAACTCGCTCTATATATATATATATAATATAATAATGCTTACGGTTTAATTTCTTGATATTCTAGTTTTAGCCAGGGCTGTTTCGTCGCCGATGAGAGTCCATAGAGTTTCAGAGTGTATTCTTATATATTTTGACCTGCTGAATTCCATTTAACTTGCTTTTGAGTCGGAAGTGACCGAAATTTGTTTATAAACAATTAGATTGTATATAAGGCTTTAGCTCGTTAACTAAAAAAGATTTAAACACTTTTTGTTTGAAATAAAATTTGTTCCTTCTACAAAGTGACGATGATTGTTATAAAACGAAGACGTAACAAAATTTGTTCAAAAACATGGCGAAATAACGGCATTTAGGCAAATTTTTAGTTATAACTCGGCTTGATGTTGGGTAAAATGTCTTTCTGATAGCTTAAATTAAACGAAGAACTACCAGCTTTAGGACGAAACCTGATTTGTAATCAAGATTTTATTTATAACAAAGTCATAACAAGTATAACGGATATTTATTATTAAAAAGGGCATATAATTTGTTTATACGGTTTTTTGGTTACTAAAAGTTTACATTATAGCAAGACAAGTTATATACTCGAGTTGTACGATCCAAGACAGAAACTTTTGTGTAATATACAATATACAGGGTGTCTAAGAATATGTGGGCAATCTCTCGGATTCATATAGAATGCATATCAATAATGTGACAAGTTTATATAAAATATTTTCCTAAACTCCCTCTTTCCAGAGAAATGTGCCTTTTAAGGACGCTGCTTATAACCGGTTTTTCTTATTATGGAACCCTTTACAATAATGCAATAATATTTTTAGTTTTGTGAAAATAAAAAGAATCCTATTTTAAAAGTTTCTTTAATACCATTTTCAACAGAATAGCCTATTGTTTTTATATGTCCCTACAAAACAAAAACTTGTTTTTGTCGAAAACCTCTAATTTATCGACATCTAACCAGAAGTACCTTTTTTAGCTAAGGATTAAAGCTACCCAAAAATACCTTTTTTTTATTATACAGGGTGTAAAATATTTAGCACTATTGAGTAAGAGTTAGATCGCCCCCTGGCGAACTAATAAAGGCAAATGATTTACAAGAATACCGTTTTTAAAGAGTCCCTACTTGTATTTAAAATATTAAAAAATCATTTCAATATACTATAAAAGTTATTTAAGAAAAACCGCTTTCCAGCGGCTTCCTTTAAGGGCACATATCTCTGTAAAGAAAAAAATAAGAACTTGTCACATTATTTTCACTTGTTCTATACGAATCCAGAGATTGTCCACATATTCTTGGACACCCTGTATACATAGGTCTAAATATGTTTTTAAAGTGGTAAACCATCTTTTAAGTGGAAGTGTCATTATCCGCCAAGCGGCTAAAAAATTAAATTATGAGAGTTCGTAAGGCTATGAGATACAATACTTTCGATAATATTGTGACGATATGCAACTATCAGATATTAAATTGTATCAGTCATCTACGAGGTTTGGCCAATAACGTAATTTTTGGTCAAGACAGTAAGGTATTTGCATTTTTGCTAATATCGAAAACTGTTATGGAGACAAGGTGTTGGAATTAACAATTACTTATGAATATGCGATTTTGATTAGTTACAAAAAAAATATTCTGCTATAATGAAGGTGATTTAAGTTTGCACATGAATGCATTGCAATAAATTATTATGGTTTTGCAAACAGTAAATTTGACAAGTTTGTTTAAAATGCCTTCTAAAATTGATAATTATGAAATGTAATGCACTTGTGTAATTTTTACCATTTTCGCGGAAAAAATAAGTAGCGAAAGTAATTTTTATTTCTAAACATTTTTTGTTTATAACCATGTTTGATATTAGCAAAAACATAGGTACATACTTTAATCTGAAGCAAAAAGATTTTTGCCAAACCTCGTAGATGACTTACACAATGTATTATGTGATGGTTGGTTTTAAGTTTTGGACAACTTACGATGACACACTGCATATTGTTGTGGAGGGAGCGAGTATTTAAACAACAAATTATAAGAGTTGCTTGAACCATTTTAGTACAAAAATTAAAATAATTAATTTTTCATATCACACAAAATCACCTTTATTAAAACTTTTTATTCTCTGTAAGATTAATCAAAATTAATAAATTTTTATACATATCACACAAATCACCTTTATTAAAACTTTTTATTTTCTGTAAGATTAATCAAAATTAATAAAATTTTTATACAAGGAACAATCTGTATAATAACCGATTTATAATAAATATTATATAGGATGTTTAAAAATACCTAAAAATGTTTTAATGGTATTTTTTAAGTTGAAAATAAGACTTTTGTTTTATTTAACATAGTAAATTAAGCAAAGCAAATCGCCACCGTAAACATCGGTTATTCTGGACAGTGTATTTATTTTTGTGCAAAAAAATGTAAAACCAATTTTAAAAGAGATTGATGGGAGTTAACACTGAAAATGACCTGAGATTTTTGATACATGGGGCCCATTTGACATCACTGGAGCAAGGATACCATATGGAACTATCTTCTGGGACCATATGACAGGTAAACAATAAAAACTAATTTTGTTTTTTTTTTGTGTGTGTAAATTTATAAATGTATTCCACTGTGTGGCTGTGAAGTGTGCTAAATTTTTCTGATTTACAACAGTTTAAAATAAAGCCCTTGTCCAAAACCCAATATCATTTTGGGGATTGTTATCTAGCTTTATAACATCAGGGTGTCTGCTAAATAATGGTACACAGAAAAACTGACATTCCTTATGCCAAAATATTAAGATTTAACCAAACATACCTAAGTATATCTAAAAGATTGATAATAAAGAAAGATACAGGGTGTACAAAGTAAAAAAATATTTTATTATTTTTGATACGATTTCAGATATGTTTAGGATGACTATGTCCATAGTAAGTTCTTGATCCATAAGCTATTCAGATCAGATATTTGATTTTTAACACGCTTTTATTAGCTTGGGTTGTAACTATCTATCTATCTATCTATCTATCTATGTAACGGAATCTTTGAGCCTAATTTTTACCAACTTCCAGCGATTCAATTTCTTTGAAACTTTGCACACGTATCAAGGACCGATGACAATGCAATAATTTAAAAACAGTATCCCGTTATCCTGATTAGGACCGCCAGGATAAATAAATTCCTTTACAGATCCTCTGTGTCTCTTGACAAAATGGCGAAGGAATTTTTAGTAAATAAACTGGAGCATTTATTTTTAAAAAACTAATTGATATATCGAACTAAAAATGAAAAATAAATAATAGTTTAAAAAAACTAAAAAACACGCTTTTATATGCAACCGAACTAAGAATTAGAAAATAATTTTTCATTACAAAGAGTTTGTCACTAAAGAATAAAAGCGTGGGGTGCTTAATATATTAAATGTTATAATTATTCTATTTGCAAATATCTATGAGGGAAAAGTTATGAAAAATAGTAAAATGCACCCCACGCTTTTTACTCTGAAGTGACAAACTCTTTGTAATGAAAAATTATTTTCTAATTTTCGGTTGCATATAAAAGCGTGTTTTTTAGTTTTTTTAAACTATTATTTATTATATGTAAGCCAGAGGGGCCAGCTACACTAAATATCTAAACTTTTTTGTGCTACTCTGTAAGTTCATTTAAAAAATTCAGTTAACTCCCTATGCTTTCCATACAAAAAAGGTATACTTTGTATAAATGGTTTTTAAATTTGTTGCTTAGAGCCATTCTCACAAAGTATACCTTTTTTGTGTAGAAACTCATGAGGGAATTTTACTGGTTTATTTAGATGACTTTTTAAAAAATTTAAATAGTGTAAGTAGCCCCCTCAGGTTTGCACATAAAAATTAATATCAGATCTAAATAGCTCATATTAAAAAACTCCTAGATACTGAGTTTAATGAAAATATTCAAAACCTATCAAACATTATCGAAATAAATAAATTTTTGACACCCTGTATCGTCCTTATTGTAAATTTTCGGATATAGATGTGTGTGGTGAAAATCTTAATATATTGGCATGATTAATTAGCGCACACCCTGTATATGTGCTTAAGATTTTAAAACAATTTTTGAATTTTATTTTATTTCCCTCTACCTAAATTAAAAAAGTTAAATTATACGAAATTATTTTAAGCATTGGAGGTAAAAATTACCTCTTAATATCATCATTTAGTTTAAATTAAGGATGCAATATTAGAATCCAAAATCCTGAACCAAACCCTGCAAACTTAATTATAATTATTATATATTATAAATTAATAATTTATTATTTCTTATCATATTAAAAGTTTGAAGTTCTAGGATGAAAGTGAACAAATACAGAAAAGCATTACTATATCGTATAATCTCAGGCATAATGCTACATGCATGTATTTACTTTTAATTTATTTTTAGGGGTTGATAATGAACATCATCCGGTTTCCTGCTCTGGTAATGATGATGTCCTTGTACCTAGTGATGCAAAAAGAAGAAACATAGTAGAAGGTACAGTTATTTACTAATTGTTGCCTAACTTTCCTCTAGTTTTTGTGCCTATTTTTAAACTTTAGGCCCTCATATTTATTTATTTGTTTATCTTTATCATTTTAAATTAAAATATTTGACGCAACTGTAGGTAACTATATTTTTTATTATTTATTAGGTATGTGTGGTTAAAATCTTAATATTTTGGCTTATAAATCCGTGGTTTTTCTGTGTACCATTAATTAGCGGACACCCTGTATAGGTGCTTCAAATTTTCCAAGCACTCTTTTAGATTTTATTTTATTTTCCTCTACCTATTTGAAAAAAACTTAAATTATACAAATAATTAACATTATTAAAAGTTAGGAATTTTGTAGTATATACAGGGTATCTTTACAAGGTACGGATAAAATGCTACCACAAATTCGTCGGGCTAAAATGACGATCTATCCTAACCTAACTTTTCAAAAGTGGATAATTTCAAAGATACTGGGTGTTAAAATTTTAGTTCCTTTTATAAGAAAATTTGTTAATGATAGGTGCCATATAATATTTGGCTAGTGGGGTTTTTGGAGGTGAAAAATTAAAATCTTATTCTGAAATACCTTCCATAGTTTACAACTGACCTGTATGGAAGTGATTTTTTTTAATTCAGATATTTTGAAAACGTCTACTTAAATCAACTAATACCACATATATCTTTTATAGGTTTAAATTGGTTCAGAAAAATTATTTCGTTTTTAATTTGTGCAACTTAGAAACTTATGGTAAAAATAACTTATTTTTTTGTATAGTGTTCACAAATTGTGGATACATATTTTAATAATAATCTTCCTTTGTTAAATACTCTGTGAAGTTTATTGTTTAATTTTAAGTATAGAATTTGGTTGTTAAACCATCTTTATTAGAATTTTTGTTTAAATCGCAGGTGTTTTTTCTAGTATCTTTATACATTTTTTAATTTTTCCAGAATTACACTTCGAAAATATTTCCATTTCTGGCTGCAGCCGACAAATTAAAAATATTTTACCTATAGATTTTAAGGTGCCTGACCAAACAGAAAGTCGCATGCAATTGCCAGGACCATCACAAGTTATTGTTGAGCATGAGTTGTCTCAAAGCCCTTCAGTTATAAGTAGAGTCATATAGAAAAACTCCACCAAAACTACTGGCATTGAATTAAGGTTAGTGCAAGAAAGTGGTGAAACATTGTATACAGGGTATCCACTAACACTACTATCAAGCTTAAACTGTTGATTTTTCAATAAAAATCAAGAAAAACTTTTATGTACATATGTCTTGGGCCCAGATCTAGGACACTGGAAAACATTTTTTTCTTGTATATCAAAAAATGTCTTCTAATGAATAGAAGACGTCTTTTAAACTTTTAAAAGTATCCACATTGTATTACAACTTATTATAAAATACTTTTTTTTTTAATTTTTAACACCTTGCAGTTCAAAACTAAAATGTTTAGGACATAGGTTCATACAAAGTTTTGTTCTTATTTCTCATTGTAAAATCACCCTTTAAACTTAAAGTAAGTAGAGTTACTGGACACCCTGTATATTTATTTTATTTACCTACTTAATAAAAATCAAAAAATAATAAGAAATGATAGCATATCCAAATGCATACTTGTAGTAGTCTTCTATTAATAGACCTTCATTTAAATTTAATGAAAACAACCTGTGTAAAAGCTGGTAAACATATTCAGGTCAGTATAAAATTTATTAGAAACGCTCTATAGTTTTACATATGTACAGTGCATTCCAATTAAAACGAGCCACCCTGTATAATTCCGTTATTTGTAAGCTTTCCTGAATCACGTCAAATGTGAGTTAAAAAAATGTTCAAATTTTTATTTTTTTTATTTTGTGTGGAATCTTATTATTCATATAAAAATGCCTAAATGGTTTACTTTAGACTAAAAGAAAAACGTATATTAAAACTTTTTGTTATTGTAAGGTAAAGAATTTCTGCATTTTGATATGAGTAATAAGATCCCACACAAAATATGAAAAATATAAAAGGCACTTTTATTATTTAAAAAATGTTTATTTATAGATCCATACGTAAAAAAAATACACTTAAAAATGTAGAAGATAGAAGAAACGGGTAGGTAGACCAGTGCGTTAAAGTCCAGTAAAAAACGTAAGCATGTTGTTATTTCTTTTGTAAGCTTAATTTATGTATCTTTAAAAACATAGTGCAAAAATATAAAACCGTTAAAATTGGCAGGCTGGTAGCATTTTTATGGTTTTAGAATAAAGGATTAGAAATTACAATTGACAATGGTGTTTTTGATAAATGGAACATTCCGTATCTTTCATTATCATTTAAAAGATTTTTCAAATAGCTTTTAAAAATACCACATTTGATACATCCAAATTTTAATAGCTTCAGAAATAGGAGCTTCTACTAGTTTGGCAATTAAAACGGAAACAAAAAAAAATGATAAAGCAAATAAAGTAAATGAAGACGTATATAAAAACCCTGAAAAACAAACAACGGTAACCACAATACATTTCCATCGCTCCATGGCACCAGAGAAATTGAACTCCAGTCACATAATTAAATAAAAACCAATACCTACAAAAGGAAAAAAGATATGTATAACTAAATGTGAGTATATATCGTGGGTTTAGAACTACAACTAGATAACTTAAAAACAGTTGTTTTGAGATAATTGTGGTTATAAATTTGTTTGCCAGAAGCTATAGTGGTCTTCTTAAAATAACGTATGCTACTGTTTGGTATTGTCCATAAAATTGGTTTTTTAGTTTCCTAGTTCACCACCAAAGAATGTCCCACTTCAACATATGCTGATGTAGATATCTTAAAAGTGCAAAATTTCGAGTTACCTACTCACGATATGATTTATTTTGTAAAAAAATAGGATTCAGAAAGAGAAAAAAAGACTGTTTATGGATGGGGTTAACAAAAGCATAAATGGACCACAAATTTAAATAAAAAAACAGACATTCTTCATAAAACATTTTACTTGTAAAAAAATAGAATTCAGAAAGAGAAAATGTTGATTTTGTAAACGGGGTTCACAAAAACTTAAAAAGACATGTTTTTTCTTCAAAAGCAAACTATCTTTAATTTTTCATGTTTAAGCAAAATGTCATTAGAAAAATGTATTTAAAATAATGTTTGTAGTCGATAAAAACAATAATACAAATTTTAATTGAACCATATAATTTGGCCAAAACGCCATGATCACATTCATTTCCAGCTGAAAAATTGTGTTGTGTAGGAATTTGGGAAAAGCAGGTATTTGATAAGCAATTTATAGGAGTTTTTAGGTCATTTTATGATAAAAATTAAAAAAGGGTTATTTTTGATAACTCCAAAATTAATTTCATGGAACTTTTTAATAAATGATTTGTAACATTATTAAAGTTATTTAAAACACTATTCTAAATAAATTCTTTAAATAATATTTTGCTTAAAAATAAAAAATAAAGGTAGATTAATCTTGAAAACAAATCATAATTTTTTAGTTTTTGCGAACCTGTATGCAACATTTTTCCTTATGAATCCCATATTTTTACAAGCAAATATTATTATGAAAAATGACTTTTTTTCGAAAAATGAAATTATTGGTACATTTATCCTCTTGTTAACCCCATCCGTGGACAGTCTGTATATAAAACCTAAACCGTACCCTAATTGGAATACTGCTTCCATGTCTAAGAAGTAACCTTTTTCACAAGTCTTAGCATTCCTGCCACCGTACTCTGTAACTCGATAGAAAATAAATTTCCTTAAATTGCCATATGATTTACTATACATAGAAAAGAAATTTCTTCTCTATCGAGTTACAGAGTGCGGAGCTGATTTTATTTAAAGCAATAAAAGGTCAAATTTCTGAATTCCCAGTAAAAATTTAGGGTTATTTTAAATTATAAATTATTTTCGGAAAAGACAAGAGTAAAATATTTTGATGAATTTCGATGAATAAACTGGGCAAAAGTATTTAGTACTTTATAATACAAATATATTAAAATATTGTTGAACTGTTGCAAAAATGTTTGTTTCTGGAAAAGTGAAAAATAAAATGGCTTTTTCGGATAATTCTACACATAAATTAGTTTATGTAAATTATTTTATTATTTTAAGTGTCTGAAGTTGAAATATGTTGTTGAGAAATGTTAGATATGCATGATATAACTATTTGGATAAATAAAAAGCAACAACAAGTTAACAACTTGGTGAGTTTTTGCAGCAATACGACAAAATGTTTTTCTTTATGTTTATTTATAATGTATCCTATTCTTTATTGAGCCATATTATGTTATTTTACAGAAATTTAAATTTTTAGTTAGGAGGTAGTAATTAAGGTAGAACTTTTTATATTTAGTTTATTTTATAATCCCTTTAGTTTAATGTTTTGAATGAGCTTATGATAAATAAATAAATATATTTTACGACGCGACTTTTTTTTCTTGTTACTTGCAAAACTATTGTCTTTAATCCTTCCTAAAGTAAAAAAAAACACATTTGGGAGTATTTATAAACGGTACATTTAGTTCTCGTTTTAAAATTTAATTAATTGTTTTATTCATCAAAGTGAACTTTTACAGTGGCTCTGATGACTAAATTAAACCATTAAATATTAAACAAAATTAATCATTATCATAAGCACGTCTTTAAAGGACGCAAATCTTATGGATACTGGTGAGCAGTATAAATTTTATTAATTTATAATGTAATTCTGTTAAGACAAACATTTTTTGTATTGTTTTGTACTATACTTGCAGTAGTATTATAACATCATTTATTTGTTTTTCGTTCGTCTATTGTTTCCAAAATTGTAGAATTCATTTGTACTGTTAATTAAATAATGTTAAAAACTATAGTTATCTAAAAATTAGTATATAGAGTTAACGAGGACCTATACTATGGACACTATATCGAGAAAAATATGTACTAAGTATTCTTAAGTTTAAGTATATGCATAGATAACTAACTCTTTAAACCAATGTAATACATTTTGTGTTCAGGTGTTTTCCTTAATTTAAAGTGTCCAAAAAAATTAATGACTTAATATTATTAAATTAGGTGAAAATAGAAGCAATTTATTGCTATTGGGTTTAGGGCCATTATTTTTTTATATTGACGTAAACGTGCTTGAGATCATACTGGATAATTGGGTTATTAAGCTTGTTAAACATTTTAGTTTTATGAGTATTAATGCTACAAAATAACCCAAACAAATCTAAAATAAAGAACAATGTCATCTTATGATCCTATTTTATCCTAAAATGTTTTAATGACTTTTTTACCTGGAGACAAATTTATAGTCAAACATTTGCTAAATATGCTATGAATAGGTTTGTATCATTAGAGAAAAAATTGTGTAAAAATCCAATTTTACAAAATGTTCATGTGTCCTTTATGAATGAATATAAGAAAATAGGTCACATGACATTGTTCGAAGAGTCTTCTAAGAAAGTTTCTTTTTATTTACCTCACCATGGTGTACTGAGTGACAGCAGTATAACAAAGTTAGGAGTAGTGTTAAATGGATCAGCAATGACTGACTCGTTTTATGCTGATCTTTTTCGCCAAAATGAATATCTGACACTACATTCATATTTATACTGCTCACTCTTTCCATTACTGCTGATTTATTCGATACCCATTTTCCTAATTCCATATAACCAGACTGTAGTATACCATCTACCTCTTTAGCCAACTTAACAGCACTTTTACAGTCCTCAGCCCCTGTTAGCATATCATCTATATAGAAATTCTTAATAATAGTTTTAGAAGCTAAATATTAGTTTTTAGAATTTTCTAAGCCCAAAGTCTTTAAACAACAAATTGCTAAATTAGGGTGTTTTAATTCCGTAGGTTACTGTATTCAAAGTATACTCATGGATTTAGTGTCAGGTTCTGACCTCCAAAATATTTTTTGTAAGGATTTCTGAGAAGGATCTACCATTATCACATGCAACATCAGCACGTACAACCGCATTATTTTTCAAAATCTTAACAGAATAGCCCATAACTCATCCTGTAGATTGGGACTTGTGTACTGAATATCATTCAATGAAATATCTGAGTCAGTCTTTGCTGATCCATTAAACACTACTCTTAACTTTGTTGTACTGCTCTCACTCAGTACACCATGGTGAGGTAAATAAAAAGAAACATCCTTAGAAGATTCTTCGACCAATGTCATGTGACCCATTTTCTCATATTCATTCATAAAGGACACATACACATTTTGTAAAACTGGATTTTTACACAATTTTTTCTTTAATGATAGAAATCTATTTATAGCATATTCTTTCGATCTCCAAGCTTATCAGGGGAATCTGACAAAAAAATTTTTACAATAAACCTACCATTCGAATCCCTGACTGTTGATTTCTTAAAGACATCTTCACATATTTTATCCTCCGGTGACAGTACTTTATTTTTAATGAAGAGTTCCTCCATTGCCCAAAACTTTCCTTTGTAGTTCGATATTTGAATTAACCAACAAAATGCATTTTGAAATTTTACCAGTGAAAGTAGTAATGACACTTACAGTAGCTATTCAACCAAGTCTCGTTTTTTGAAGAACAGGCTAATTATCTCCCAAAGAGATTTGACCCACACACAATAATTTATAAAATATGTCTGCCCCAAGTAGCAGGTGAACTTTATTACATATATTGTATGTATATTAAAATTCATATTTAAAGTTTCATTGGGTATAAAACTACTAATTTAAGGGACCACCAAGCAGTTTGCATCTGTTTTAAATAAATAGTGCATTGAATGTAGTTGCAAAAACATTTCTTTTTTATATTGGATAAAGTTTGATTTATTCCCATAATCGATATTTCAACATCTTGTATTTTTAAACATTACTTCTTACGGGCCTCTAAAGTGATTAGACCCACTGTTCAGTACTACCCGCCAAGTTTAAAACTTTCTCTTAGCATCTAAAGCCTTAACCAAAGCTGTTGACAACAAGACTTCAGGATAAGGACAATCCTGGCCAATAAACACAGATTTAACTTGAAGTTTAGTTGCCTGATCTAGATTATTCGCAGCACCAGACCCATTTGCATCTTGTTCATTTCTTTTGGTCTCTTTATTTCCATTTTTATTTATACCACTAGTACTTTTATAATGAAGAAGTGTGTGATATTTTTGTCCACACTTTCTACATCCACTTATCTCACAGTTTTTACAAATATGACTACCTTTACGTAAGCAATGGAAACACAAACCTAAGTTCTTAAGAATTCAGTACAATTCACAATATAATAATATAAATTACAAACTGACCACACGCTTTTATTTCCAACCAAAAAGGACTTACCTGAATGCCTAAACTTTCCTTTAAAGCCTTTTTCCTGCTCTCTCTCCACTTTAACTTTATTCTCGGGTTTACTTTTTCCTAATGCAACTAACATTTTTATGCTGGGTTTTTTCTTCCCATACCCTTTGAGTAGTATTAGCCAATTTACCACAAACTAAAAGAATAATTAACGGATCTCAAGTGTCCGTGCAAATTCCTTATTTATTTAGCACATGCAAATGGTTCGTAATATTACGTAAGTCAACATAAGATTATTTAGTCAATATGGGTAAACTAACTAAAAGTTTTAAATGATCATTTACTAATACTATAGGGTTATCATATCTTTTACATAACATTTTCCAAATAAAAGTATAATTTGATGCTGACATATCTACCATATGAACTATATTTTTTGCCTCCCCTCAAGAGCACCCTTTAAAAAAAATACCTTTTCTGTATCCCTAATAGAATCATTACTACGTATTAGAACGACAAAGGTATCTCTTAACTCTAACCAGTGGTCAGACACTCCATTAAACTTTGGAATGGTATTTCTGGCAACTGAGAACTTGCAATCAAACCTGATACAGAGTTTTCAGCATTCGAAACAGTATCATGTTTATTATTTTCATAAGTTAACTTATTTTCGTATAAAACATATTTATACATAGCAACAGTTTTAAAAGATGCTGCTTCGAATGCCTTCCACTCTGCATCTTTCTGTGGTAAATAATTTAATGAAGAGTGTCTAACAATTTATCTGATGGCTTATTTTTTAAAACATTCATTACATAGTTTTTAGCTGTTGTTAATTTAACCTTTTGTGACTGAACGCCTACGTTTTATTTTAAGTACATCCATATTTTTGTTTATTTATTAACAATTAAAATATACCAATACCCAACTCCAACCCAATTATTACCTAGCTCCAAGTAAACTTGTAATAATAGTTGTGAGTTATTTACGTACAACCAAGCTTACAACTATTACTTACAGTTTTTCTTATAAAAAAGACATAAGTATGTAACCAACCAAATCGTCCAAATATATATATCAATACATCCAAGTATTTATTATCCATAAATCCAAGTTTAACCAATTTAAACTTCTCATAATTTCCAAACCAAATTGTTTATTCTATTTATCTCTTCCAAATCCAATAGGGCATTCCAACAGATGACCTAAACTAAGTATTTTAGCAGTAAGCTTGTTTTCTCAAGTCATAAACTCCAATAGTTTTCATAAATATTTTCAATTCCATTACTCGGCATAATTAACATCCTAAAGTATGGGCTGTCATTGCTCTTTTTTTACCAAACTCCAAAATAGTTTACTTATTTTTTACCAAATTTGCTCCAAAATCCGACACGATGGACCATGTTCTTTATTAAGACTATGTCTCTTCTTTCGGTTTTCCTTATTTTTCGTAAGAATAAAAATTTTAATAACTTTTAATTTTGTATTTTATTTCAAAATTTTATATACATTTTTTTTACCAAAATATTATCAATAACAATATTTGTTTCTAAGGTAACAGCTGATTCCAATCCCCTAAGTAGCAACAGGCTGACAATGTTGCCGCTACAGTTATGCCATAAATAAATCCTTAATTCTAGATAATTTTAATGAGTATTCAACAGATTAAAAAAAATAATAATAAAGAAAAATCGCTAACGAGTAAATGTACAAAAAAAAATGTATTGTTTAATAAAATTTTGGGCTTATAATTCTTTGTATAAAAACAGATGGCGCTCGAATCAAAATAAAATAGTCAGCAGGCAGTTTCCTGGCTAAACTTGGTTGTTAGGCTATGATTGAATAGTTAATGCTTGAAGAGTCTTGTATCAGCACTTCAAATGCTTATAAGGGAATTAACTAAAACTCATAGAGCAACGTAGATATTTGATGTTTTATTTTCACTTGCAGGTCAGAAGGCAAAGTTCGGGTTGTTTTTTCAGTGAATTCAATTTATTTTGTTTAATGATCTACCTTTTTACGTTTTTCTTTGTAATTTAAGAAGTTTTGTAATACTTCTGCTAATTTTAATTCTGGTTTTAAAAGGCTTAAAGACAGTATTTAAATATCTTTATGTTAAGCTTTCACCACATTCATCTTCAAAATTTTTAATTTGTTAATTTTTTTCCTAATCAGTCGAAATATCTGTATTTAATATTTAATGCCTCTCCTTCAAAGAAAGTTAATTTCATCTTCATACTTCATACTAATTTTTTTGAGTTATGATTTGCAGAATTACCACTTTTATTATGCTTTTTGGCTTTTGACTTTTATAGGACTCTTTTAATTTTTTCATTTTTTCTTACAATCTTTTACTAAAAATAAACATATTTTTTTACATTTTTGGGACATGGTGATTCATTTGTTAATTTAGCCTTTTGCTACAGATTAGGGGAGTCAAGAGTTCGAAACATTTTTTATAAATTTTGTGTTAAAACTTGGTTAAAACTACATCCTATTGTGATGCTATATCCAACAACTCAACAGTGGAAATAATGACTTAGGATTTATTACCGTTGATATTGGAGTTTACGGTTAAAACAGCGATAAAAGCATTTTTTAAAAATCGGCATTAGGAAAACATTGGATGGTGGTACGTAAAAAAAAATCCTGGACCAAAGAAGCTGCTACAGTAACTATTTTTAGAGAATAAGTTAAGGATAGCCACTTTATATAATATTTTAGAGCAGAGAATTTAAAAAATGGTAACCAGAATACACCAGCATTAAAAACAAAAGATATATGTCATAAATATTACGTCTTTTAATTTTTAAATGGAACACCCCATTTATTACTTTATTTTCGGATAGTCTGATCAGTTTAAAACTGTTTTTAATAAGGGCACCATAATTCTATTTGCAACGATTTTTAGAGTTATTAAGGCTTAGAAAGTAACATTTTGGGTTATATTATATAAATAAATAATATATCAATAATAAATACAGGTAAAGCAGGTAATGCTATATTACAAGTGTCAAGAAAATGCCAGGAAAGTTAAAATAAGGATTATAAAATGTATGTTAAGAAAAGCAGGATGTTTTCTTTTTAACTTCCTGGTTTTTTGATATTCATCAAATCAACATATTTAATTAGTTTTGATTAGTAATGAATGGTAAAAGTGGTCCAGGGATCCCTAAGTATTATTCTTATGCAGTTTTAATTTTTCGACGCAGACTGAATATCACCAAAATTTATTAAATACAACTTGCCATTGCCAATATAAAAAGGTATGGAATAATGCACCAACTTGAATAATAAATTACATTTTCTGACAAGATACAAATAAAAAACTTTTCATTTGTTGCACACCTAATGAATCACACTATATAATGGAAAATTTGGACAAATGATCTTTAAAGACCTACTATGTATGCCTATTTATTATCGTTATCCTCTGTTTGAACATATTTCTACGAAGCAATAATTTATTAAAACCCCTCCATTAGTACCTTCCTGCAACATGAAGTCCAGAATTTAAAATACCAACTATTCGTTTCAATTTTCATGTCACAGAAGCAAAAAATGACAATTTGTGTTATTTGAAAAAAAAACAATAAAAGTAACTCTGGTCAACACTTTTTTTATTATGCAACTTATCTCAAAATATTTTTAATCTATTAAAAAGCAATCAATACCAGCTTTTATTTTAATACTTGTTTAAAATTAGGTTAAAAATATTAATATTTCTTTTAGGCAGTATAGGAAAGTATATTTTTAAGATATTTTTTAAACATTTAATTCTCAAAATATCCCTCTTTATCTTTCCTTCAATACAGGTAGTCACAACTCCACTTATACACGAAATAACTTCGCTTCTGTACTAGATACAAAAACAAACTTTTTGTTATTGCCAGTTCCAGTTATTATAGAAGATGTTTCAAGAACAGCATTTTTATAATCATTTTTTTAATGGAACACCTTGTATATTTAAACAAATTTAAACTTCGTATTAAAGTCCACATAAAAAATGTATAACACTCTATATGCTAATTGTTTCTGGTTTTTGAGATATCCACATTATTGCTGATATAATCATAAACGATTTAAAGTAAAGAAATTAAATTTTATTTTGGTTATAAGTTATCTTTTACAGTCAGTACTACTAATAGGTAAGTATTTAGCAACTATTTACTTTATTTTGGATACATATTTACTCACTTAACTTAAACACCAGCCCTTATTGACATATAGCTGTTTTCTTGGTGCAATTAAGTAAAACGTTGATATCCTTTATTTTTAAAAGTTAACCTAGTAGCTGACTTTTGTGTGACTAGGCATTAACATCCATAGGCTAAAAGTTGGGTCTATTTTTTATAGCACATGGAGGCACACCCGAATTAAAAATACTGAAAAAGGACAGGTTTTCTGTTAGGTAATATTATACACAAGTGGATATACAAGTGGCGAGCGTGGTAGAGTGGCTAGCGTACCAGCCTTTTACCACAGAGATCCAGGTTCGATTCTCGAAAGCCACGTAAAGCCGGTGGTCCCACATATTTGTGTAAAAACAGTTTGGTCTGAATACAGAGCATGGCACTGAAAAAAATATGTCAAACTAAGAGTTGGGCGCCATTTAAAAAAAACTGTAAATACGTATTATAAAATATGGGTACAGAAAGA
The DNA here is from genome assembly GCA_014170235.1 of Listronotus bonariensis. Taxonomy (NCBI): domain Eukaryota; kingdom Metazoa; phylum Arthropoda; class Insecta; order Coleoptera; family Curculionidae; genus Listronotus; species Listronotus bonariensis. The sequence goes on along the minus strand of JACEGR010006483.1, from coordinate 10,828 downwards.
TAAAACTATGAAAAACGTCTTTGGAATCAAACTTCTATTTTTTTAAATTAGGAAGATAAGAGATTAATGATATCCTGTTTTTAAAAATTAACCTAGTAGCTGACCTTTGCATGACTAGGCCTTAACATCCATGGGCTAACAGTTGGATCTATTTTTTATAGAACATGGAAGCACAACCGAATTAAAAATACTGAAAAAAGACAGGTTTTTGTAAGGTAATATTATACACAAGAGGATATACAAGTGGCGAGCGTGGTAGAGCGGCTAGCGTGCCAGCTTTTACTACAGAAATTCGGGTTCGATTCTCGAAAGCCACGTAAAGCCGGTGGTCCCACATATTTGTGTAAAAACAGATTGATACGCGCCACAGATGTGTGCGAGAGGGCACCTACGCTCTGAATACAGAGCATGGCACTGAAAAAAATATGTCAAACTTAGAGTTGGGCGCCATTTAAAAAAAAAAACTGTAAATACGTATTATAAAATATGGGTACAGAAAGATAAAACTATGAAAAACGTCTTTGGAATCAAACTTTTAATTTTTTAAATTCGGCAGATAAGAGAATAATGTTTTAAAATATTATTAGAAAAACGGCAAATAATTATAAAACTTTTACAAATTAAAATATATTTTCCACTAGCAGAAAAAAATATGTGTTCCTTAAACAGATTAAGTGCGGTGAATTCTTCACAAGCAATATACATGTTTTCAATCTCTTGAATTTACTATAAACAAAATAAAAATTAACTTTAACCTTCGTCTTACTGTGCGGGGTACAAATGTACCCCATACTCACAATTTTTAGGAGATTTTCGTAAATTTTAAAAACGCCGCTTTGCCGATTTAATTTATTGTCGATTGGCACCTTATTAATATATGTTTTAGTGATTCCCTAATATGTACTTTATAATTTTTGATTTAAAAAACTTAACGCGACATGCGGTACGTTTGTACTTCGCACCGTATTTCCACACACTATTTAAGACACAAGTTTTGCACGCGCAAACAAAGAGTGCTGTAGATACCACCGATAAAAGGGTCAAAGAAAATTCGGAATTACTAATCGCTGGTCGATGGCAATGTTTGCAAAAATATTAGATGTTTCTGGGCTAAGTGGATTCATTTTATGTGGTTTGAAATTTCCAAATAAATCATAAATCAGCTGGTAAAGATGTAGGAATTTCCTGCTGGGGCTTGAAAAATCGCTAATAAAAGGTGGCGTTGAGAAGATTTAGTACAAACAAAAATATGCATAAAACTCTTAGGAGTTGCAATATTGATATTTTTCCTGAGTTAGAAAATACAAAAAATGTTGAAGAACAACAAAGAATAGAGCGGTCTACTTTCAGGTGTTGTTATTTATGCAATCGGAAAAAAATACAAACGTGCTTCCAGTGCAATATTTTTGTGTATTTAACACTCTTATGCGTGTGGAATTTTGAAATACAAAAAGAAGACTTATTCTTCATATTTTCAAGCTTGTTTTTTTTAAATAGGCAGTGTTTTATAAGGCTTTTTGTTAAATATTAATTCCATGTTATGTGCCAATTTTTGTTATATTTTTTTAATAAAGTGAAATTAAGAAAGCAGAGAAGTGTTTTTATACTTGGGGTACAAATATACCTCGCAGCGTATTTATTTTATTTTTTATAGCACCGTAACACAAGGGTTTATAATCAAAAAACAGTTTTAAAAAGTATATTTTTAGATGTATTTAAATGTTTGCAACCCTATGTATTTTACAAATAAAGTTGGTAACAAATAATTAGTTTTATATTCAGTTCTCTTAAAACCGTGCGCGCGGTATTGATAAAGCACTTTTCGGTATCTTCTTAATGAACACGAAATTTTCTTAATAAGTTTAAATTTTCAAAACTAAAACTTATTTTAAACTGTTCTGCTAAGAGATAACCACCGAACTAACGTAACAATTTTAAATAACGAAAGCTAATTTGCTTAGTGTAATCTAAGAAACCAAAGTTTTCCTAGCCGAATTAACCCTGGCTGCATAATAAATGGCGTCGGGCACACGGCACCGACTTAATCTGGGCAGTAAAAAGCTGCTTAATCTCTGGCCAAGTTCCTGAGCGGGCGCAATTCACGACTTTAAGGTGTTCCTGCAACGTCTCCGGAATTTATCGCCTACCGTCCGGTTAGGGTGCTGAGGTCTGCGTAATTTACTCAACAATCTTTAGTAATACATTGTACTCTTTCTAAAAAAAAAACTACATCTTTATTAACTAGTATAAAAATAAATACAAAATTTAAAGGTTTTACCCATATTTATACTTCTTAGCAAAAAAGTGATTAGGTTTAACCTAAACGACCTTTAAAAAAAAAAACTACCCAAGTTCTTATTATATGGAGATGAAGTGCATATGAATCCTAACTACGGTACGAAATTTAAGGGAGTAATTTAATACATATTTTTATAAAAAAAAGTTCCTATAAACATATGACCGGACTTGCTTTATTTGTGAGATACAGGATGGTAAAGTTTAAAAAAAAATGTTTTTTTTTAATATCTAACGAACCATTTAATAAATTTAGATAAAATTTAGTAAACCTATTTAATGTAATAAGGTGCTTGTAAAGCCTTACCTTAATTAGGATTATTGGCTACAGTGGCGTCTCAGTGGAAACCACAGCCGATATTACTAAGAAAAAAAGTACGCCACTGAATTTTTACAAAGTTTTTATATATTTTTTTCGATTCTGCAATTAAAAATGCAACATCTTGGTATTTTCAATTTTCTTTGTATTAAGCTTCGTTTTCACAAAAAAATCAAGCTACTTGAAGTTCTTCGAAAAAGTACCTATATGCAACCCGGTAAAAAAACAAAAACAAAGGAAAACATTATTTGCCCTAAAATAAATGAGCAATCATGTATTTTATCGTAAATCATAATTTTTCCTATTTACTAAGGTCTAAACTGTTTAATTTTAAGTTATATTTAATGCTGTTAATAGATCGTAGTATCTCTTAAAATCACTTTAATTCTTTTTTTCTAAAAAAGAAAGCGACCTACGAAGAAAATTCAGGAAATTAAAAAATTGGAATGTTTTATTAAATAATGGAAAAAAAACAAAAAAACTTTATTTAAGGGGAGTGGCATATTTTTTTACATCATAATAATATTGACTCTGGTGTCCAATAAGACGCAACTTTACAACTATTACATTAAATAGGTGTACCGAGTTTTATCCAAATCGCTTATAGCGTCTTTAAGATATTTTGAAAATACTGTTTTTTTACTTTAACGGTCTGTATCTCAGAAATGAAGCAAGTCTTTAGGTTTTGTACCGTAGCTAGAAAACACCCTGCATATAAGGTAGGGGAAAATTTACTTTTCTATTGCAATAGCAGCAATTATACAATTTTTTAAAATATAAAGGTATTTAAAAGTTGCGACAAAATGCAAATAATTTTTAATTTTAAAAAATTACGATCCACCCTTCCAAATTTACAACTTTCCTAAAAGACAAAAAGAAAGGCCAAAATTATTAATATCTTTATTTTAATTCAAGGGATATTATTATTTTTAAGGTATAATAAGGTAAATTCTAAAAGTAAGAACGAAAATATTGCGTAAATAAATAAACATAATTTTTTTCCAATTTAACAAAGAAACCCTACTAATGAGGAATTAAGTTGTTAAGATAGGTACATTTATTGTTTAGAAAAAAAGTGCTGATAAAGGTCCCCGCACCATTTTTATTAAAAATCGTCATCGGTAAAATTCTTTAGGATTGTAGTATGTTAGAGTCGCGTGCCTGCTGCTTTAATTTCCATAAAAATTTAAGGGAGTCACCTGTGTCACCTAGGCTGCTCAAAGTGACGTCATTGGATGAAAAAAGCACAAAATATTACTTTAGTTTAAATACTTTTAAAAAACAAAGACAAAAAAGTAAATTTGGGTTATTTATTTAAAAATACATACAGCTAAATAACATTACACATAGGCAATGTAAGGAAAAGAGACAATCTAACGTGAATACCCGCATGTAAACATTTCTGATATACTTTCTTGTATCCCAATACCTGTTTGCTTAACTACTATATTTAAAAGATAGAATTAGATTTTAAAGTTTGCTGACCCACAAAGAATCTACAGGGTGGTCCAAATCATATTCTAGAAAAATTGTGGTAAGACAAGCATATTTAAAATGGTTTAAATCATTTTTTTTTACTTTAAACCTGTTATTAGGTTTTGACGGTTTAAGTTTTTGAAACACACTTACAGGGTGTGCTAAGTTAAAATTAAAATGAATATTATTTACAACAAACTATTTATTTTGATCTTTTGTAAACAATGTAAAGGCTAAAACATAAAATATATATTTTAATATTTTTAAAACGTTTTTAATAATTAATTAGGGCAACTACATGGTTATTTAAAAATAAGGCTACCGACATATACAGGATGGCTCACCATAAACGCCTCGGCCGCTAGTAAAAAACGGTATTATTTTTATTAAAATATGTTTTTTACAATCATTCTTTGGAAGCAAAATTTAAAATTATTAAGAATTCCACAGAATGCTCTAAAAAATAAATCCATATCAAACCTATGTTTTTTTTTAATAGAACGCAATTCCTGTACCAAAAATGTAAGGTTTTTAAGATATTTTGGATAAAAAAAAATATGACAAGAACAAAATTTTATTATGTACTACCTTACTTACGCTTGAATTTGTTTATTATGTTACATTGCTAGAATATTAACTTTACCAACATCTTTATTTAATTTTTTTATTAAATGTTATACAAGGTGTCCAAAAACTAATATTTAATATAAGGTACCTTAGAATAACCTATTTTAAATGGAACACCCTGTATAATATTACATTTTTAGATTTTGTGAACAAAGATGGAATTAGTTTCTTTTCCAATTTCTATGCCAAAAATCTAAAGTTTTTCAGATATTTAGGGTTTTGGGTAATATATAAAAAACAAGATAATATTTTAGGCTTTATAATAGGTACAAATAAATAGTTCGTTGTAAGTAATATTTATTTTATTTTTAACTTAATACATCCTGTAGGACTGTTCTAAAAACCGAAAATATTAAAACGTATTAAAAGATCAAAACTGCAATAAGAAAATGTTGTGGCTTTTATTTTATGGGTAAAACCCAAGGTTAGTTTATATTTATAAGGTTGCGACATATCCTCAACTTTTAGGCGTTTCGAGGTCGGGGACGCAAGAAAAGGCACTCCACGGAGAAAAGTTGGCAAGACTGGATAAAATCAAAGCTGATCAATCCAGTGGCGTCTAGAATTTGCGCATTTCATTTTGCATTGTTTTGGTAGTGATATTTGTTGAAAGATGTAATTCCAAATGTTTTTAATTTAAAGTAAAAGAATTTACAAGTTAATAATGATTAAAAACTGTTGTATAAACGGTTATTCTACTAATACAATAAACTGTATATCTCCGGCACTGAACAACATGGCCAAAAAATGAGAGATGTGACGTCATAACACGTCAAAGCAATACGGCCGAATGTCGTGACCTTATATAGACCGACTTTGATTTTGACAAGAAAAATAAAAGAGGTTAGGTTAGTTGTTATTTGACAGGTGATTCGTATATCTAAACCAAAATTTATATTTATAAGGTTGCGACATATCCTCAACGTTTAGGTGGTTCAAGGTCGGGCAAGGAAGGGCACTCCACGGAGAAAAGTTGCCAAGACTGGGTAAAATTAAAGCTGATGATCAATCCAGTGGCGTCTAGAATTTGCCCATTTCATTTTGCATTGTTTTGGAAGTGATATTTGTTAAAAGATGTAATTATGAATGTTTTTTATTTAAAGTAAAAGAATTTACAGCTTAATATTAATTAAAAACTATTGTGTAAACGGTTGTTCTACTAATACAATAAACTGTATATCTCCGGCACTGAACAACATGGCCGAAAAATGGGAGATGTGACGTCATAACACGTCAAAGCAATATGGCCGAATGTCGCAACCCTATATAGACCGACTTTGGTAAAACCATTTTAAATATGCTCCCATTCGTACAATATTTTTAGTCTACTATTTGGACCACCCTGTAAGTTCTTTGCGGGTCAGCAAACTTTGAAATCTAATTTTATCTTTTATAATATTTTAACCAAATAGTCCAAACTCCGATCTTCTATCTATGACTTACAAAAAAAGAATTTTAAGTAAAGTAATAAAATGTGCTTTTTTACATCAACCAGTTACGTCACTCGGGGCAGCCTTAAATCCAAATTATCACCGGTGACCCCCGAAATTTTTATGAAAATATTATCAGTAGGGATGGAATTTTAACATAGTATCAATCCCGGTTTTCATTGCAAATGGCGCGGTGTCCTTAATTGATTTTAGGTTTTTACAAATATTTTTAAAACTAGTTTTCTTTGCTTAAGTACCAGAGGCCTCCTGCATTTATTTTACAATGTATATCGTACATTTTTGAATTGTGGAATTTAATTGCTATTAATACAATATACTCTTGCTAATTTAGAATGGGTCAATAAATCATGAATATCCGACTAAGTACACAAACAAGTAATAAAAGTTACAAAACATATGAGTATAATTAGGTAATAAAAGTAACAAAATAAATATAAAGGAATTTTATTATTACTTTGCCCTTAGCAATTATACAGAGTATATCTACAAGGTGCATTAAAAACGGTATTACAAATTCATAATGAAAAAACATGAAAATCTAATCAACTTTTTTAATCCAAAAGAAAATAATACAAAGTGTCAAAAGTATAATTTGGTTACAGTTTTTTATAAGTTACTTTGTATACAATTTATGTTATACTTCGATATTTCTAAAAGAGCGGTTTTGTGAGATGAAAAATTAAAACCTGCACTAAATTTTATTGTAAATATTAAGGGTCATTACCTACGATACCTTACATAATAATAATAATAATAATATTATGTTAAAACCAAAATATTCTTTTAAGTTTTGTTATTTTTTTTTTTACTTTAAAGATATTTCATACAGTGACCAGCAAAATATTTGCAACATATGGGAAATTTTAATTTTTTTCTGGCGATCGCCTCTGCATGTCCAATAATCCAAAAATTCATTTTTACATTTGTCGTGTAAACAGCGGTATGGTGGGAAACTTGAAAAAAACAAGTTGAAATAACTAAAAGTGGGGTTAGGTCACAAAATATCAAAAAACTTTATGACTTAAAAGTGCTTAGAATTTAATTAAAGCCCTATCTCACTTAACAAACAACAAACCATACAACTTAAGTGAAAATGCAAAAATGTCATTTACACATATAAAATACCGCTTGCAGAATGCCCAAGAAGCATATAGGTGAGCACCCCGTGAACCATTAATGAAGCGCATTAGAAGTACGCAGATCATACACTAGTAAAAACGCAGAATCTCGAAGTCAAAAAAGGAAGATCTCATGACACTTTAGATTCGATGGCTCAAATCATGCCGGAGATAGGCTGGATCGCTGGGCATTTGGCGAGCTTTGTTCCAACAAAACTGCAGATCTGAAAGAAAGTGCGGCATATATTGTTAATAAAGATGGTTGTGGCATCAGTTCCCAGCTGATTTAATAACGCTTGGTTGCCTGTGCTTGATACTGAAGTATCTTCAGGAAGACTAAAGAATTAACTAACCTATTCTGCCTTTTAAAACCGAAGCAATCAATACACCAGCAACCAGTTATCTATGTCACCATGACACTATACCAAACAAACATGTTTTGACTATTTAATGTCAAAGTTTTTAAGTATCCGAGAAAAAACATAAAAAATTTGAATTTTAAAACCTAAATAATAGTAAGTTTTCATTTTATTATTTTATTTCCATTTGTCTTGACAACGGTGGCAGATTTGCCACCGAAACGTCGATTTTTAATTATCTTTTACTTGTTTAATTTTTTTGGTTTTTAGTACTTTTAATTTAATTTTGGCCGTGTACCCAAGAAATACCATCCATTAAATATTTAAAAAAAGCCAATTCGCCATTTACCTTGCAAAAATGACGGTAGCACCAATTATAGTGGGTAGAAGAGGAGCTTTCCGGAAGTCTTTCGTCTGAAGCGGTACCACTTTACCCACTATTTAGACGACTAGTAAAGTCTTAACAGGCGTTTCGGGTTCTGGATGGGTAAGTTAGTTTTCCTCCTTCCTCTTTTTTCTTTTCTTAATTTTCTTTACCCTATAATTATTTAAAAATAATGATACCATACCTTAGTTGAATATTCCTCCATGTGGACACACGGGCGACGGGCAATATCGAAAAGTTAATTCTTTTTGCAAGTATATGTGAGCTTAACACTAATATAAACTCTGTTGACTATTACCTTTAGTCATTTAAACCCCACACACTTTTTCTTCTAGATTCCCAAATGAGTTCTTAAACTTTAACCAGCCACCTTTTTTTCCAGGCTACAAACTTATTTTATTCTTTTGTCCTCATGTCGGCGTATGCGCTTACGTTCGCAACGATCTGGCTTGTGTTCGTGCTTCTAATAAAATCGGACAGGCCCGAGATCTCTTGGCTTAAACTTTTCCCTAGGTTTTCTACCAAATTTATTTGCTGTTTGTACCGTTTCACATTTTATAATTTCTATGTTAAACTCTTTGACTTCCTTTCAACAAAAATTGCTAGTAAAATTGCTCAGTTTCCATCGGCCGAAATATTCGAGCTTGGCGATATCAATCTTCATAATAAGGACCGGCTAAGCTCTTTAAAAACAGACCTCTTAAGGAAGAGCAGCCAAAGCCAAACAGCAGTAATTCTCTTACCGACCTTATTATGGAACGCACCTACTTTCCTAGAGTCCCTTATTATGGCTCAAACCCCTTAATACCTTTCTTACCTCCAACCCCGAACTTTATAAAACATTCGTAACTGCTTCTCTAGGTCGCTTAGATCATGGCTTGGTTACTGTATCTTACACTAAACATACTGAGGTTAATGAATTTATGCCACCATGCACCTTCTGGCATTACAAGTCAGTTGACTGGGATGGCTTTAGGGACTTCTTCGCTACCTATCTTTGGGATACCATTTGCTTTTCTTCTCACGAACCTTCCAAAATTTGTAAACAACTGACGGAAATAATATGGGCATTAAAACCACGCACAGTCTGGCACTACAACTCAACCGACTGGGATGGCCTTAGGGACTTCTTCGCCGCCTATCTTTGAGATAATAACTTACGGAATCAATTCAATTGGGCATTAAAACCTATGTTACACCAAAAGAACTCTAAACCCTCCAATTACAAATCCTGGTTCTCTAAGTCATGTGATAAAGCTAGTCTCTACAGAAACCTAGTCTGGAAAATTGACATGCTTGTATTAGAAGCAAGAAACCGATACAATCAAAGACTTTTTCAAAAATTGTATGGTTCTTTCTTGCTTAAATGGCAGCAAATCTTTCTGGTACTCTGCCAAACACATAGGTAAAAATTTTTGTAACAGTTCTTTTCACCAGTATCTTTAATTGATGAAATAATGTTTACCTCTAAAGTAAAGGCTAAACTTTTTGCTGCCAATTCTACCCTTGTTCTTCCCGCAAATCATCCTATTCCAACTATTGCCGTAGTTCCTTATAAAATGCCTGATACTATTTTTTAAGTGAAGCACATTAAGCGTATCCTGTCCTCTCTTAACACCAATAAGCGTAGCATACTAGCAGTGTTTTAAAACAAATTAGCTTGTAGAACTTGCACAGATTTTAACAAGTCTCTTTTGAATTTCTTATAAGACGGGCATTTATCTAGAATGCTGAAAACTGTTTAACATATTCCCAAGAAAGAATCCACAACTCTTATATTTAACTTGTAACGGAGAAATTTAATAATTTGCAAATCTTTAAGTATTAAAAAAAAACAACAAAAAATTGCATTATGGTAATATGGATTCTGTCACAAGAGCAGACAGCAGATCTTTATACCATCATATCACACAACTGAAACAATTCACTGAAATTTGTAGGTGAATTCCAGATCGTTGTTCTTATATATGCAAAGCTTATGACCAGGTTTGGCTTGACGCGCTTCTCAATAAATTTTCCTCTTATGGTCTTCCAACAAAACTGTATTCATAGCTCTCTAGTTTTCTTTCTGATCAACGTATATCAGTTATTGTAAATGGTCAGTCTTCAGGTGTTTACCTTATGAATGCTGGGTTGTCTTAGGGCTCAGTACTGGTGCTAACTTTAATTGTTAATTACATCAACGACCTTTTCTCTTCCACAACAAATTCCATTCATAGTTTTGCAGACAATAGTACCCTCCACGCCAGTTTTCAGGTTTCCAAACCAATATCTAAGCCTGACTTGAATAGCAAACGCAGGGCGATGCAGATATCTTTTTACAGGACCTTTATCTAATATTGGATTGGGGCGCCAAAAATCTCGTCCAATTTATTGCATTCAAAACACAATCATGTTCCATGTCGCGAAAAAGTCAACACATACTTATCCTTTACTTGTGAGCGGCCAAGTTTTGCAGACCAAGGACACATTTATTTTTGTGCGCGTCACATGTGAGAATGTTCTTAACTGGCATAAACACATTTTATCCAGGGCCACGGCTGCTTAAAAAAGCTTGGATTTCTCTTTCTGCCAAAAGTATTTTTTCCTTCTAAATTATACACTTTTTATGTATCCCAAATCCAAACCCATCTCAGATATTGTTCTCATATCTGGGTAATGGCGTCCTCCACAACGCTAAGCCTTCTTGATTCCATTCAAAGAAGCTCTATTAACCTTATTAACGATCCTTTTATTACAGGGGGCTTCCTTGTCTTGCCCATTGTCGAGCTGTCGGGGATTTTTCGCTTTTGTTATAG